>JACEFZ010001770.1:0-10000 GCA_014155875.1 Cepaea nemoralis
AACAAATGAAAAATGACTGGGAAATATAGTGGATGGAAAAGATAAAAGCATATGTATCAAGATACTGCTAAAAGGCCATCGATTTCGTCATAGCCCATGCTGGTAGTTCTACGAATAGCTGGGGTAATTCGAGTTCGTGATCAAAGCACATAATCAAATATAGGTATATCATAATGAGAATGAAAGGAGTCATGTCTTTAGAGATTAGTAGAGAAAACAGATGCTGTATAGTGCCGTGTCCCTAGATAGAAAAACCGTTTTTGTGTAATTATGGTCACATCAGCAATCCATCAACTGTTGTTATGCCTAAATCAAAGACTGTAACTATAAAATACCTACGCACCTAGGAAGAGCGCAAATACAGTAATTATGGACTACCGTAAGTGGAGAATTATATACCATCTATCCAAGACAAAACGTATTCGAGTGCTAGAGTTGTGGTCACCTTTTAAAAAACCCAAAGCAAAAGCAGAAAAATAACCAATCAAATCGCATTTGATAGGAACGGATCGTCGCAATTGGGCATAGATGCCTGGAGACTTCCGACCTTGTCATTCTCAAGTTTAAACCAGTATAGGAAAAAAGAAACTCGTGTGAAGCTAAGATACAAGTTAAGTACAGGTGATACAGCTGACATAGTACAAGATACTTCAATATTTTTATCTTTTCTTTATCTATCAAATAGTATTCGTCGCATATTGCCATATGTCTATATCTGCAATGAATCTACTCGTGCAAATGAATTAGGACTGGTTTTTTTTTTTTACAGTCACACTTTTGATGGAGTTGCACCATAAGAGTTTATCTTCCACTGTCCGTCTCTTAATCTCTCTATAGGCCGAGAGGTTTTGCCTAGATATGTTATATTGTGGGCATAGTCCTTTTAGGAGTATGTGGCTGCTGTACTGGTCGTAGCGACGTCCAAGTCCATCATGTGCAAACATGGATGGACTGTTTTTTCCCGCCAATCTTGAAATTTTAGTATACATGTGGGTGTTTTTCGTAATCTAATGTGGTCCCTGTTCCTTGAGTTGGCGCAGAATAATGACTTGTTCTGGTCTGCATCCATTAATGTTGTAGTCATTCTAGAACAGGTACATTTTGGTGGCTAATTACTAAGAAAACTGATTTGATCTTCTATTTCTTTTGGTGGTATGGATAACGGGCACATCATACATGCATGTTCCTACTTTGGCTCCTCCGGATCCTTAGCCAATTGATCAGCTTCACTGTGCCTTTCCTATGTATGGTGGCGTTACTCCACGTGGTGATAGGTATCCACTGTATGTTGCCTTCTATGCTGACTGCTAAGTTCAGAAAGTGTGTGTCCTTAGTACTCTATGGTGCCCTTGTTCCTCAGAGAGGAGCGCCTCGAGTACTGATGTGCATCTGTTAGTAGCAACCACAGGTTGAGATACCCTTGCTGTTATTTATTAAATTGTTTCTCTGTTGCTGGATTCGGTTAGATTGCCTTCAAAATTTTCGTGCATCTATAGTTTATGGCAGTACATTTCCTGTTTCGGACACTCTGGCTGTTGGGGGATCACCTAGTATTTATTTGGTATTCTATGTACACTACACTCCCGCTCCTGCTCCATTTCGAACGCATTTTTGTGCTAGTAACCATCTGTGTAGACTCAGGATCCAGATGTCCTGTGTTTATTCTTCATCAAGGAAAGCTGAGAGTGGCTGTTCTGCGCTGCCCACTGTTCTTGTTTCTTGTTCTTCCTTGTCAATTTCCTTCACTTTTGTCTTGGATTTGTAACATAGTCTATTCTCATCTTCCATGGAGTTCGCTCTGTGAATAGATTGTTCAGGGTGGGATAACCAACTGTGGCACACTATCAGTGTTTCCTCTCTGCAGAGTATGCGTTTGGCCTGGTGGATAAGGAACTACTTCTTTTCAAGCCGTACCCCATACTAGGTTTCAAATCTGTTCTTTACCCCCAGTAGTTTGGCCTAGGCAAGCTGAGGAACTTTTCTGCTTGTAGTTAGTCGTTTTTTTTCCGTATCTCATGCGCTCACTCAGTGCTGTGAGTCCTCATAAGCCTCCTCCACATCTTCTCCATTTCTCACTATAGGGTGTTGATCTCATCCCTCCTGTAGTGTGACGTCTAAGTGCTGATTTTAGCAACGCTTGTCGCAGGACTCCTTGTAGGTGGCGTGGTATTTGATTGCTGAATCACCACGCAGTTGACGCCATTTTCCAGGTAGTGGTCGTATGCTCTGTTGGTAAACTTTAGCTAAAGTATTTTCGTACTGGCTCCCAGGTGGTTCCACTTAGCTTTCCTGCAGGATGCTATTTCTCTGGCTTTTGTCTACGCTTTGGTTTGATGTTTTCTCCAGTCACTGCCATCAAATGTTTACTACTACTCCAAGGTATGTTTGGTTCTTTATCTTCTCTTGGTTGTTCCATTTATCCTGGAGGGTCCCTGCCTTTTGTTTTGGAGAGGGGGTAAATAGGGTTGTGCTGCACTTGTCAGTGTTATATTCTGACAACACCATCTATTTGCCCATGCAAGCAAATGTAATCTACAGCTCTCTTGTAGCAATCTGGTTGGCCACTGATGCTCTTCATTTGTGCTCCATAGAACCAGGTCATCGCGTTGTGAGCATTGGCCGTAGCTTTAATCATGCGGTAGGTGACGATCACCAAGATCCAATCTGATGACGATTAGAAAAGTGTGGGGACAAGAGCCCGGCACCTGGGGGAAACAACGTGAACGCTTATAACTTTCTTGCTCTGAGATCGTCTTCTGTACATCCGGGCTCTTCTGTTGTGCAGTATGTTCACCATTCGTACATCTTCCATTACTTTAGCAGTTTATCACAGTTTCTTCATCAGACCCTTCTTTCCCAGACTTTCAAAGGCTTTCTTCAGATCTATCCATGCCAGCACGCACCAGCTCTTCTCATAGTGGAAGTCATCCTCAATTTCTTGAGAGAGGAATCGGATTGTCTGATCTTCCGTAGAGTAGCACTTGACCTAAAGCCAAAGCCTGCTGTGGCACAAGGATGTTTTTACTTTCAAATGTCCGTATTAATACAGGGTCATGTGATTGATGATGCGCTCCATGTTTTGCAGAGACAGCTGGTGAGATAGCTACTTGGTCTGTTAGCTACAAGAGGCAATGGAACCATCTTTCCCTGCTTTTAGAGGGGTGATACATGATTAGCTTCTCAGAAATCCAGGCTTGTGAACCTGCCTACTGATCCAGAGCTGGTTATTGAATCTGCAACAGCTTTGGGATTAGGTTTGGTTATTATTAGGGGAAGCGATATTAGGCCTACATAATGTTCCTATGTGAGATAATAATAAAGGCATTACCGTATAATAAAAGATCATCAGAACTAAGGAAGATATTGCATTGATGATGGGATAAAACCGAGGAAATCGGAGGAGACATCCTGGTTTGACATTTTACCAAAATACACTCATTAGTCCATATAATTGATAAATAAAATAGAGCTTAAGCTACTACATGGTTACCATATAGCTTAATCGTCAAATAGATTGATTAATGAAGGTTTAAATGTCACTCGTAATATTGGATAGAAAGACATGAGAAAGCAATCCAGAAACCATATCATGTACATTTTTTCCATAAATAATATTTAACTGTCCTTGTAATATAATGATTGTCAGTTATTACTTCTCCAAGATATATGGAAAAGATCAGTAACACAAGAGAAATGGATGGAAGTCTTAAGGAAGATAAATATACTATCCAATTAGTCTTAGTAATTATTATCATATCTATATTCAGATCACTCAAAAAATAATGAACTGAATTTGTTAAGGTAAATAATTTATTGCTGAATGCTACCCCCCCCCCGCAATGAAATATTTAGAGTGCTGAATATTACATGAGAAATCCCAAAATACATTATATGTTAAGCACAAATAAAAAAAATGGATTCAATCGTTGCAAACATGCTTTCTTTGCCTTGGTAATTTAAGACAATAGCAATATAGTGTTATTTATTATCAATGTGGTTATATAATTCATTTTCCATCTATTAATGAGTAGTTGCAAGAGAAGTTTTTCGGGCAAATTTTTAGATAGGGTTTATTCATAGATTCTAAAAGTAATCGTTAAAAACACATTAACCAGAATATATTATTTACAGTGGTTAGCGAAAAACGCGTCAAAATTCCATGGTGCCTCTTCGAGTCAAGTTAAAAGAATGTTTTTATTAAGCTTACAAATGACAAATATTCACATTGTTGTTTTCTCTTTTTTATATTACCTAACAAACCAGAATTTGGTATCCTATAAGAAAATAATCGGACTTTTATCATGGGGTATTTCCAATTCTACTATGGCCTATCTTATAAATAAATAAAGTGATTGGTCATTACAGTATGTACTAAATCATTTATTCATTGGCGGCGGTTCTTATAAGGTTTATAAGCAAATATTATACGCACTAATGCAGCGTTATTTAGGCACCAATTATATAGAGTGATTATAAATAATTTGAAATTTAATTTCATATGCTAAATTATCATTTTGATTTGTTAAATGCATGCTTTGGAATTTTATATTGTTGATGCTTCTATGTAAGCCTCAACAAAAAAATAATCATTGGCTTGGTGTAGTGTGGGTTTATAAACCTCTGTAGTAAATTAATATGCTAATAAGATACTTAATTAGATCAAAAAATTACATAATCGACTTCAACTCATTAATGTCAACTGTTCCAGTTCACAGGGAAAGATTTAACGTAAAACTGAATATATTAATCCAGTATATTAGCAAAATGTTAATCAATTGTTATAAGATCTAGTAACTGTGCTTAGTTCTCTCTTTTGTTACTGAAATTTTTGTAAAAAGTGAAATACAGGTTTCCTGCAGAGTTAAGTTAGGGCGCATTATAGCCTGTAAGTATTCATTTAGTCTACGACCAAAGATCTCGATTATTAACAAACACTAGCTGTGATTAATTTTATAGCTTTTAGTTTTGCGCGATAACACCTTTCGTGATACCTAACAACTATTCCTTTACTAAGAAAGATTTTGCGTAGTTGTAAGTTTCTAACCGAATAACCCCAGTACAGAGGTACTGTCACATACAATTTTGTATAGCGAGGTATGCTTTAAGTTACATTGCCTCAGAAGTATCATATCCTTTCAGTCCATAATTAGAAGTATGTTGATTATTTTCGCACAAACCTCGAGAGTGTTTGCTGTTTTATCGAACTTCACGGTTGAAAATATGTTGAAAAAAAAACAATGCTTAAATAGCAGTGAGTTATGGCTCTATGATATGGTCACGGAAGCTGAAATGGGCGGTAGGAATTTGGGAATCTGAATTATAATGCCCTATTAACAAAATAGAGAAATATATAACAAGTTTGGTATTTTTATCCAGAAATTAACAAACAGATTATCGTTATAATGTTGACATACAAACGGTGTATGTAAATAATCATAGCATAATTCAAAAAGCAATGTTCTGTGTGAAATTTTTAAAAATCTCAATAGGTCAGGTGAATTATTTTTGTTAAGGTTGCCAAATGATCTTCTAGTAGCAAGACAAATGATATTTTTGGTTAGAATAAAAAAAAAAATTAAAAACAGTATATATAAAAATCTTGACTGCTTTGAATAATAAGATCAACATTACTGAATTTCTATTCTCTAAATCCTTATATTTGAATAAGTATACACTAATTTGCCATTTACCAAGTCGTCTCACAGCTCGGACAATAAGTGTACTAGAAAGAATCCTGCGGTCATTGTCCATGGTTTATCATGAAAAAACAGGCCCCATATAACTAAAGCAAGGAATAATCAAGCTTCTCTTGAATAAAACTATGCTCATTTGCGTGTTAATAAAAATGCAAAAATACATGCCACCACTTAAACAAATAACACTAATATCATGAAACACATAATACATTTTTTTTAACTTCTTTTTTAGTTGTGTAATATATTCCATAATAATATTCCTTATGTGCTGATCAAACAAATCATTTTCGACATTAGTAATTAAATATTATGATTACAAGAGATATTGTAGATCTGTATTACCTGTCTTAAGTTTAAGTGTCTGATACTCAGCCCCTTCCATGTAGACTTTGATTTGGGAAGCCATGATGTTATTTCTTACAAGGGTCAGTATCCCACCTTTTCGCCTGTTCTTTCGGTCAGATCGGTAACACTGGTAGCCTCTGATTTTGAAGGCTATATTTTCATTGAGGTGAGTTTCTTGCAAGCAACATATGCTTACTTTTCTTGGTCCAAGATTTTTTTCTAATTCTATTTTTTTTGTTGCTGACTCCCTCCGCATTCCAGTGCATTATTTTAAGTCTCGTTTAGTATGGCCAGTCGTCCTATTCTCATGTCCCCTGGCTCCACAGGACATCTGAGAAGGACCTCCAGTAGTTGGGGTCTCGCGTCAAGATACTAACCATGTCCGCGCTATTAAATATTGATACAAGTTACTGGAAAGAAATGTGAGGACCATGTGTTGAAAGAGGAAAATGACTATTGGAGAAAGGATGGACTGAATGTTTTTCAACCAAGAGCAGTCATCAACGTAATGGAATCGTCCGACACAGATTAAGGTCTGGGCAGATCGCAGACATTAATCCACATGCACACCAACTGAAATATTTTTCTCCAACTATTCTGAAGTATTGCAGGCCCTAAGCATTACAGCATCGGCACAAAAAATACAACTTGTTAATGGCAACAGTTCGTATTCCACACTGATGAATTTTCAGTTCTGCAAGCCCTCAACGGTGATAAACAACTGCCATTGAAAAAAAAAAAAAAAACCACTACACGCATTTAATACCAACAGAAGAGCAGTACTGCGGTGGAAACTGAAACATTGTGGCAAAATAAGAACGTGAGAATAAACACGTTATTAAATGAGTGGACAACACACGATCATAAGAATAAATCTATAAACTTCAAAGAAAAGAGGACCAACATCTTGGCCGTTAAGAAGGAAGCCCACTACAGAGACATTCACAACTATATTTGTCGTGCAAAAACAGGTAATCATGTTCCGTCTCTGAACAGTAAACAGCAGAGTAGACAATCTTTTACGAAGGCTCAAAATGGATCTACCATCCATGTGCACGTGTGAAAGAACTGCACAGACAGCTGAATAGATCCTTAAAAATTGACACATATTGATTGAATTGCGGTATCATTTCTGTTCACTCCATTCGCACATTAACGCACAGCTGTTTAGAAGCTTTCACGAACTCCATCTAAAGAGCTAAATACATCCTAGTAAAAGGACTCCTTGTGTACACAATATTAACCAGCAGCTGAAAAAAAAGAAGAAAGAAATGAATAATAAGATAAGAAATATATTCCTTCTGCTTCCCTGTCCATTTCCATTTATATTCTACATTATTTACTGCCTCTGTAAATTCTATGTCTTTACTCATATTAAACATCACACCCACTTCCATACGAATAAGGATATGCCTTGCGTCTTTACCCGATTTGACGTTCATTACTGTAAAACAAGATATTTGCGTGAATTCAACACATTTTCGCCAGACAACTGGCGAAATTGAGGGGAACATAACAAGAGAAAGACAGGAAAGTTAATTACCTGGATGGCTTGGGCATGTAATATGGTCGGGACAAGAACACAGAGCTGGTCCACGACTCTGGTGATCGTGTGAGATGGCGAAACATGACAGCCAAGATTTATCGGCATGATACTTGATGATGATGATGATGACACACACACACACACACACACACACACTCACACACACACACACACACACACACACACACACACACATTTATATCTGTGTCTAAATAAATAGAGAAGCTGGAGAACATCATGGTTATGGGAGACTTCAATGCAAGACTATGACATAACAGAGAGGGCATAGAAGAACATCTTGGAACATTTGGAGACCAACATAATGAAAGAAATGATAACGGAAGTAGACTGATAGATCTATGCAGGCAACACGACCTCTATATAACAAACACATTCTATAAACACAAAAACTCACAAATACATACCTGGTATAACTGGAACGATCTAAATATTAAAAGCCAAATTGATTTCATATTAACAAGAAATAACAGAAAGAAAAATACATTAGATGCAAGACAATGCCCAACTTAAGTATAAACACAGACCACAAAGCAGTTATTGTCACAATCAGAATTAACAGAAGAAGAAACCAAGACCATGAAAATACATGTCATGAGTATCAGTAAACTTAGAATACCTCAAAGATGAGACAGTGAAGACACATTATGAGAAAGAACTAATTGAAATCTTTGTAAAATTACCTATAGAAAGAAAAACAGTGGAAGAAGAGTGGAACATGTTCAAATAAGGCATTTTAAATACTGCAAAAATAACATGTGGAACCACGAAAAAACGCAAAACATGGATACAGAAAATAACAAGTTTGTGGAACGCGAAGGTAAAGAAAGCTGTAAAAGACAAATGGGAAAAATATAAAAAGTGGATGAAGAGCAAACATTATCGTGATTACATAGAATATAGAATAGCAAGGAGACATGTTAATTGAATAGTAAAGAGAGACAAACAAAAAGACTGGGAGGAAAATGAAGACACCCTGAATAAAAACTACAAGGAGGCAACTAGAAATTTCTACAAAGAAGATCAGTGCAATGAGAACCATAGGATAACCCTTTTGACTCAAATGAAATAATTAACGGCGAAAAAAGGAGAACCAATAAGTAAACAAAAACAAATCATAATAAGATGGAAGCAGTACTTCGAACAACTTCTCAACATTCCAGCAGATGCCACAGGAATTCAAGAAATCGACACAGATGCCTTCGAAGAACTAGAACCAGACATACTGAAAGAAGAAATTGGAGAAGCCATCAGATTAACCCCGTTGAACAAATCATTGAGACCAGACGAAATACCAAATGAACTAATTAAAGCAGCAAGAGAAGTAGGAACAATATTGCTACATAGATTATTCAACCATGTTTTGGTAGAACAACAGACACGTGGAGACTGGGGAAACGCCATAATTATTACAATTTGGAAAAACAAAGGCTGTAAAAGAGACTGCACACAATACAGAGGCATTTCCCTTTTGAGTCACACTGGGAAAATATTTTGCAAAATTCTTGAGGAAAGATTACGAACTACTATAGAACTCCAGCTAAGCGAAACACAACTTGGAATTAGGAAAAACAAAGGATGCACAGATGCCATTTTTGTTCTTCGACAACTTATAGAAAAAACGATCGAATTTAATGAAACATTTTACTTAGCCTTTGTCGACCAAGGAAAGGCTAGTCAAGGCTTTGATAGAGTAGATAGAAACAGGCTGTATAAAATCCTTTAACAATATGGAGTGAGTATACATCTAACAAACCAATGTAGAAGCTTATACAACAACAGTGAATGCATAGTGAGAGCAACTGGAGGACACTCAGAACCTTTCACCATAAGATCTGGAGTACGACAAGTTTGTGTCCTGCCCCCTCTCTTGTTCATAACCTATATAAACAACATATGTAAAGAAACCAACCAAATAGTGACCGAAAGAACACCGCATGAAGAACAGAACACAGAAGAAGAACAATCGGCAAATTACACCATTAAAAAATTCCTATTTGCAGACGATAAAGCACTAATAGCAAAATCGGAAGCTGAATAACAAGATCACGTGAATAGTCTAAACGAAATGTGTAAGGAACATAACATGAAAATTAGCATAAGTAAAACAGAGGTAATGACTGAAACCAAAGAAGCAAAAACAACAACGATTCACCTAAACGAACACCCACTGAAACAAATAAAGAGCTTCAAGTACCTAGAAAGTATAATATCATCAAGTGGCAAATCAGAAGACGAGATCAAATATAGTTGTAATAAGGCAAACCAACTAATTGGACAAATGGCACCAATACTTGATAACATTCATGTATCAATAGTTACTAAGAAATCACCCTGCAACACAATCTTCCTACCAACACTATGCTACCAATGCCAAACCTGGACAATGAAAGAA
>JACEFZ010001770.1:22500-145000 GCA_014155875.1 Cepaea nemoralis
TAGCCGAGTAGTGCTAGTGTGAACTAGTAGCCGAGTAGTGCTAGTGTGAACTAGTAGCCGAGTAGTGCTAGTGTGAACTAGTAGCCGAGTAGTGCTAGTGTGAACTAGTAGCCGAGTAGTGCTAGTGTGAACTAGTAGCTGAGTAGTGCTATGTGAACTAGTAGCCGAGTAGTGCTAGTGTGAACTAGTAGCCGAGTAGTGCTAGTGTGAACTAGTAGCCGAGTAGTGCTAGTGTGAACTAGTAGCCGAGTAGTGCTAGTGTGAACTAGTAGCCGAGTAGTGCTAGTGTGAACTAGTAGCCGAGTAGTGCTAGTGTGAACTAGTAGCCGAGTAGTGCTAGTGTGAACTAGTAGCCGAGTAGTGCTAGCGTGAACTAGTAGCCGAGTAGTGCTAGTGTGAACTAGTAGCCGAGTAGTGCTAGCGTGAACTAGTAGCCGAGTAGCTTCAGAGTAAACTAGCAGAAAGTAAATTTATTACTTTTTTTTTTTAGCATATCTTTTTTACAGGACTTAGCTGTCAACACCAGCATCTTTCAGCTGTATGTTGATCTCTTGGCAAGATTACGCTCAGTAGTTTGCCATTGCTTTCTGAGCGGCCGGCTCACATACCCCGTAAGTTACCGATGCGATTCGAACCACTGCTGATTTGAATCGTCATCACGTTACCTGACGAGAGTATACGAGATTACGGAGAAAAGTCATAACCTCTAAGCCACGAAGCCGGCAAATTTATTACTGGCACAGGATATTTAACTGTAAAGTTAGAACGATACCGCTGTACGGATCAGAAACACGGAGAACGACTCGTATAGTTGCTAATGATTTACACACGTTCATTAACTGGTTCCTGCACAGAATAGGACTAACAAGGTATGGCAGAATGGCTAGACCAAACAAGTATGACAGGGTCACTAGACTAAAATGGTATGACAGAATGGCTAGATCAAAAAGGTATGACAGGGTCACTAGACTAAAATAGTATAACAATTGCTAAACCAAAAAGGTATGAAAGAGTCACTAGAATAAAATGGCATGACAGAATCGTTAGACTAAAATGATATGACAGAATCACTAGACTAAAATGATATGACAGAATCGCTAGACTAAAATAGGACAGAATCACTAGACTAAAATGATATGACAGAATCACTAGACTAAAATGATATGACAAAATCGCTAGACTAAAATGATATGACAGAACCACTAGACTAAAGTGATATGACAGAATCACTAGATTAAAATGATATGACAGAATCACTAGACTGAAATGATATGACAGAATCGCTAGACTAAAATGATATGACAGAATCGCTAGACTAAAATAGTAGGACAGAATCACTAGACTAAAATGATATGACAGAATCGCTAGACTAAAATGATATGACAGTATCGCTAGACTAAAATAGTAGGACAGAATCACTAGACTAAAATGATATGACAGAATCGCTAGACTAAAATGATATGACAGTATCGCTAGACTAAAATGATATGACAGAATCACTGGACTAAAATGATAGAACAGATTCACTAGACTAAAATTGTATAGTATAATCACTAATGTGAAGCTTAGGAAGAAATCTAGACAGATTCCAGCCAACTAGAAGGTGTCGAAAAGACACTGGCATTGTACAGGACAAATATTGAGAATAAAATGATAATAGGAAATTCTTTCTCTGACGCGAACAGGGCAAACGGTATAGAGCAGTGTTTCCCAACGTGGGGCCCACGCCCCACAGGGGTGCAATTCGATTGTTAAGGGGTGGGGGGGGGGGGGGGGCAATTCAAAAATGGAAGAAATCGGCTGGATATTTGGAACCTGACATAAAATCTCTTAGCAGCAAGCATCAAGCGCAAGGATCTCACTAAATTTAAATAATACATAATTACTAATAATTAAAATAATATAGAAAAATCATTCATTAAAATTATTTTGTACTTGAATTTCAGTTCTCCATTATATGTTTTGAAAATTTACTTACTGTGTTTGCTCAATAATTTCCTATTGATTTCTTCCTAAAACCTATCATTCAAGTTTCTTTAGTGAACATTTCAATTTTTGAATATTAAAAATAATGTATATGTTAGGGTGGGGGGGGGGGGGTGGGGGGGGGGGGGGGTGTGGGGGGGGGCATAAGCATTTTAGAAAGGCTTAGGTGGGGCATAGCACAAAAAAGGTTGGGAAACACTGGCATAGAGGGAAGCCTAACAATACTAGGAGAAGATAAATATAGCAATGCAATGAACAGTGTGGAGAAGGTGGAAGGCATGAAGGAAGCTGAAGACAATAGAAAACGATACAATGGCGTGGCGTGAGTGGGTTGATGACCTGTGCTCCAGAGAGGATACTGACAGAAGAAGAGAATAAGAAGCTACAAGCAATGAAGATTTGAGCGAGCCTACATTTTGACTCATGCGTAAACGTCGCCGTATATGTAGTACATGAGGGCTGAAACCAAAATATATGAGCAAAAGTTGATACAAATGTGCACCAGCGCATTCTAGACAAGAGAACTCTGTCAATTACCACTATTTACTCCGAAACGTCGCACAGTTCTCTTTATCAAACGGTATGTTTCTCCTGCGAACCTGCAGTACTTTATCATTTCTGCATCCCAACTCAACATATTATGTAAACACAATGAAACTATACCCCCCCCCCCCCCCCCCCCCCCAACAAATACCCAAATACTCATCCAGTCAACCAACAGACTAAGCAACTAGCCAATCAGTCAACTAAACAACTATGTCTTTTATTTAAATGTTTCTAATATTCTCTACAAGGGAGACACGGTGACGCAATTCTGGAACGTTTGTCTAGCGGCAGATATTGAAAGACAAAACCTAGACAATATTGTCATAACTGGAGAGACGAGAGATAGAGGGGAATGGAGAGAGAGAGAGAGAGAGAGAGAGAGAGAGAGAGAGAGAGAGAGAGAGAGAGAGAGAGAGAGAGAGAGAGAGAGAGAGAGAGAGAGAGAGAGAGAGAGAGAGAGAGAGTGAAGGGGAGAGAGGGAGGGAGAAAATTCATGACAGCCTTGTGTCATGGCACGGAAGGACGTCAGGAATCGACCTGACACATTCTGTTGGAGATCGCAAGATGCAGCGAGGCATGATCGCCTACGCCAGTGGACAAGACACTTAATGATGAAGATTATTATGATCTGGGATTTTGCAGATGGCAAATAGTAAAACATGAAAACACTATACTTGTGTGTTTCGTTGGCCGTGTGCCGAACTACGTCTGTTATTTTAGAGAAAAGCCCGTCTTTATATGGAAGCGGTTAGTTCTTATTCTGCTGTCCGCGTATTAGACATGTGATCTGTTGTCTAAAATGTCTTTCGACTTTAATGTGTATTCTGCGTGGACGGATCAATACTTATGTATAGATTTAAAAAAAAACACCACACACACACACGCACGCACGCACGCACGCACGCACGCACGCACACACACACACACACAAATATATATATATATATATATATATATATATATATATATATATATATATATATTATATATATATATATATATATAAGTAGTATATTATGGTTTCCAGACACATATTTTTTGGAGGCTGATAGGCTGATAGGGTTTATGAAGGAAATATGGGGACAATTGTCGACTCGGCTCCAGAATCTGGAGGCTGATAGGGTTTATGAAGGAAATATGGGGAAAATGTCGACTCGGTAAAAAATTTTTTTGGGTGGGAACGGTTTTTTGACGGGTGTGAAAGTAATTAAGGTAAAAGTAGTTGGTGGGAATAGAAAGGTTGTGAGTACGGATGAGGGAGGGCTGTAAGTTACGTAGGGTATATGAATGTGTTAGTATGCGTGGTGTAGTGATGTATAAACAAGGGTGTGATGGGTCGTGGTTTCTACTCATGGGTTGGATATATTTTGGTTACGTATATGAATGTGTTAGTATGCGTGGTGTAGTGATGTATAAACAAGGGTGTGATGGGTCGTGGTTATACTCGATGAAGTAAGAGATGGTTACTATCATCTGAACAGTGTGATAGTAGTGAAGGTAAAGGGTGGTATATTCACCGATTACAAAGGAAATCTTATAAAGTTATAATGGGTATGGTGGTAAGGGGTATTAGTGATCAAGTAGGAGTGATATAGGGGTGGTCATAAATGTAATAAGAGGTGTTCGCAGTTACACACTGGTCAACCAGTGGTCAAGCAATGGTCAAGTAAGGGTCAAGTAGTCAAGTAAGGAAATTTTAGGGAAAAGTGATTGTAATGAGATGGTGATGATTAAAGAGTGGTAAATTAGAGGTCAAGCAGTGGTCAAGCAGTGGTCAAGTGGTCAAGTAAGGAAAATTTTAGGGAAAATTGGTCGTAGTGACATGGTAATGTTTAAATTAGTGGTAAATTAGTGGTCAAGTAGTGGTCAAGCAGTGGTCAAGCGGTGTGTAAGTGAGGAAAATTTTAGGGAAATTTTAGGGAAAAGTGATTGTAACGACATGGTGATGATTAAAGAGTGGTAAATTAGTGGTCAAGCAGTGGTCAAGCAGTGGTCAAGTGGTCAAGTGAATAAATTTTAGCGGAAAGTAGTTGTAGCGACATGGTGATGCTTAAAGGGTGGTAAATTAGTGGTCAAGTAGTGGTCAAGTAGTGGTCAAGTAGTGGTCAAGTGGTCGAGTGACCACTTAAATTGTAGAGGACGATGTGCCTAAGATTATGGTAGTGATTAAAGTGATCGATGACGTGGTCAAGCAGTGGTCAAGCAGTGGTCAAGTAGTCGAGTGACACTAAATTGTAGGGGAAAGTACGTATAGTGCAATGGTGGTGGGTAAGTGAGAAGAATCAATAGTAGTGATAATAGTACTACCAATATTAGCGACAAGAATATTAGCTGGTACGTTGTTATTATACTATATTTTTGTGGGGTGTGTAAAAATCATACAAAGAGGGTCATACAAACACAAAGACAGCCAAGTACACACAGTACACACTGATACATTTGTACATACAGACATACACATACAACACAAGCACACAAAACACACCCATACCATTACTACTGTACACACAACTATACACAAGACACATCACCCATACACAAGAACACTCAAAGACAAATACAAAGACAGACCAGTACACAGCACAGACACCCATACCATTACTACTGTCATCACAACTACACACCCATAACAATACACAAGTACACACCACTACAACACAAAGACACACACCATACCATTACTACTGGTACCACAACTATACACACATACAGACACCTATAAACAAATACATAAACAAAACGTGTCCCTACAAGAATATCACATACCCCTTTTGGTAAAGAACGCGTATGTCCGAGACAGCCCCTACGTCATCAACCCCATATGCAAAAGTCATTAAGTATGAGTCATCGGTGTGTAGGGAAGCAGGCGTGAGAATAGCTTGTCTAACTGCCACGTCAGCTATGTAGGGTGCAGACCCAGTGTATAAAATAGACGGCGTCTCTTGTGAGCACAGTACCAGTTCACGGGCTGACTTGGCTATCTACAGAGTTATTTTTTAAATCAGGCTGGTGTGAGCAGTGTTCGTGTAGTAACCAGATATTGTTCACGTACTGACTTGGCTAGCTACAGCAGTGAAACTTGGTGTGAGCCTTATTCGTGTCGTTGGCCTCTGATAAAACAGTGAAACATTGTATACATCAGAACATTTTTTTGTGATTGTAAGAAAGCGAAAAAAAAACAGTTTATCAATATGACCACCAGATCTACTTTCACGTGTTCAGTGTGCGACAAAGACTTCCGTGATGGGAATAATCTTAATCGCCACATTCGTACCATTCACGATACGAAAGATCAACCACACTTATGTCATATCTGTGGACAACGTTTCAAGAGAAAAGACAATCTACAAAAACACATACGAATACGTCATCACCGGCCTATGGATACATCAGAACCAGAGACAACTACCTCTTCACCATCAGAGACAACACCACCAACAACCTCGACGACACCACCAACTGAAACCAATATAACTAACAGTCAGATACAACCAGACGAGAATATTCTTGAACAACTGGTAGAAGACGAAGTGAGCATCTTAGCAGCCGGAGAACCAGAGACTTTACACATCCTTCCATCGGATATTCAACAAATATATAGAGAAAATTGGGAAGCTATCAGGACACATCACAAGATTAACAAGTATTTATCGACATACACCTTCTTTATTAGCCCGGAGATACAATACCCTATCAAATGGACAGATACGTTGTATAAGATTTTCAATGCTCAAATTAGTCGCTTTAAGATCAACTTTAGCTTTCATCTAGTGTTACGACATAGAGGAAACACAAGATCTTAGATTCTATCATGCATCATTTAACAATTCTTCTGTTTTAGAATTTCCAGCGCTAATAAATAACAGACTACGACTTTGACGCCTTCCTTACAATCAGTACACGAACATGACATTCATTCCTATGCCATGCCAACAACGTACAGACACCAAATATACACTAGAGACAGTAGCTGGCATATGTTTTTACCTCTTTCATATGCCCGAGTTCCCGATAGTTTGATGTCTAGGTCATCCCCCAACTACATTGTTTTATATTTTTGTCACTAAGCATGTATGTCATTGATCTTTTCTTATATCACTAAAGTGTTTTGATGAATAATACATTCTTTGATATATTGAAACCAAGATTTTTGTTGATTTTCTTTAGTGGTTTTGTTTTTACTTCTTGTTCCGAGAGACATCAACACTGACAGACAATGAAATAAAGACACATACTGAAATGTATTATGTATTTATTCAACTGATGCTTGCAACCAAGTATAGAAATTACACCATCCACCTCGCAGTATCCAATGATGTAGTTTATCAGTCATATACGTGCCTACAGATGTAGCGAAGCTTTCCTCCAGGTCCTGGACATTCACGTCTGTATTGTAAGAATTATTAACCAGATGCATACCCAGACGCATACCAAGTGTAAAAACCATCATTATTCTCCCGTAGTTGATGACGTTATCGGCAAAGACTTCGTCAGCAATTGAAACAAAGACCGGGAAAACCTGTTCGGGCTTGATACAGACTTCTAGTCTCGTGAATAACACATCATGTTGGTTGGCTATCTGACGTACTAAGCGACACAACCTCGAGTTATTGGTCTTTGTGGGCTTGTAGGAACTAATAATAGTCAACGCCATACTCACCACCTCGGTGTGAACTTGTGTCAAGTCGACCATTGGTTCCATCATTATTATACCAATAGCTACCAGAGACCCACTGGCGTGCAGTTGGTGGTCAAATGGTCTAATATTATCACCCGATACGTTTATAAACACCAATGCGAGTAGGATAGCTGTTTATTAATTCTCATGGATCCTAGGTGGAAACATCCTTTTACGGCTTTGATTGCGGGCCCAACGGGGAGTGGTAAAACCGTCTTTGTCCAACGGTTCTTGGCCCATCTACCAGCCATGGTAGACCCCCTGCCAGAGGAAATTATATGGTGTTATGGGGAATGGCAACCCATCTACGAAACTATGAAGGGTGTTCAATTTAATGAAGGTCTGCCAGATGTGGAAAAATGGACAGGGGATAGACGTCGGTTAGTAGTCATAGATGATCTAATGTCTGAGACAGATGACAGAGTGACTAAATTATTTACTAAAGGCAGTCATCATCGCAACCTCAGTGTTATGTATATAGTACAGAACCTATTTGGTAAGAATAAAGAACAAAGAACTATCAGTCTGAATTCGCACTACCTAGTGGTGTTTAAGAATCCTCGAGACGGGTCTCAGATTACCAATCTCGCCAAACAGATGTATCCAGGCCGTGTGTCATATGTCCAAGAGAGTTTTAAAGACGCGACATCGGCTCCACACGGGTATTTGTTATTTGACCTGCGACAGGAAACACCGGATCAGCTCCGCTTACGAAGTCATATATTTCCCGACCAGCAGCAAGTCGTCTACGTCCCCAAATAACATGTCTAACCGACTTAAACGTAACGAGGGTATGTTACGTTTCTTGGGTCAGACCAACCCAGCCACTGTGAAGGCAGTAATGAAATCAGCTTCCCCGGATCTCGTCCAATCAATTTGCGAGTGCTGTCACAACGTTTTAAAAGGTAATGTTCCCCTGACACCAGCTCAGAAGAAGCGTCTGCAACGACACAAAGACAGTCTGAGAGCACTCACTCATAAGAAATTATCGCTCAAGAAAAGGAAAGAGATTCTACAACAAGGTGGTTTCATAGGCGCCTTACTAGGCCCCATACTAAATGTGTTGAAAAGCGTGGTGGGATTGTAATGGCCAAGAAGATGATCTTGATCGATCCCCGGTTGCTAGAAAAACCCTATGTACCACCCGACACACTAAATGATAGTCTACAGGATTTGGATCGTCAGATGCAACAAGTCCTGGAAACAGAAGATCTACCACCCCGTGACAAGGCCAGAGCGTATCAGCAAACACTACAGAGGTATCTGAATCGACTCGAACAGTACAGACACAAGCCTCTGGGACTAGTAGATATCAAGGAACAAAAACCTGAAGTCACCAGTGTACCGACACCAGTAGCCGAGACACCTCTTCAACCAACACCTCTTCAACCAACACCTATTCAACCGGCTCAAGTAGTCGAACCCAAAACAGTCGAGACCACACCACATTACAAACTCAGGCGAAGCAAGAAGAAGACTAGGATACCTACCCCCAAGTGGCAAAAATGGCCGCCCAATTAAGAAAAGTATTACTATGACCCTAAGAAACCCGGAGCCTATGGTGGAGCAGCCGCCTTAAAAAGAAATACTAACCTGAAGAAAATAGATAAATGGTTACGTCATCAGGATACCTACACGTTACATAAACCGATCCGTCGCCGATTTCAGAGACGCCAGACCATAACCGGTGGTATAAATCAACAATTTCAAGCCGACTTGATAGATATGAGACTATTACAAAGATACAACGATGGGATGTCGTACCTAGTGACTTGTATCGATGTGTTTAGTAAATATGCTTGGGCTATCCCGATCCAGAAGAAAACGGGGAAAGCGCTGGTGGTGGCTATGAGTAAAATCTTTGGTGATAGCCAACCGATAAATTTTCAGAGCGATAAAGGTTCGGAATTCGTTAATCGGACCTTCTTAAAATTTCTGAAAGATCGAGGTGTGCACTTCTTTACCACCGAGAATGAAGATGTGAAGGCAGCGATAGTGGAAAGATTCAATCGAACCCTGAAAGAAAAAATGTGGCGTTATTTCACCAAGACCAATACACTGCGCTACGTCAACGTGATAGATAAATTGATCCAGAACTACAATGGTTCGTATCACAGAAGTATTCGCATGGCCCCTGTACAAGTCAACTATAGTAATCAAGAAGAGGTGTGGGATAACTTGTATAAGCCGACATACGTATCGAAAAAAGTGTATTTTACACCTGGGGATCGAGTCAGACTGGCTGAACCCAAACAACCTTTTAAAAAAGGGTATATGCCCTCGTGGACAGAAGAATTGTTTACCGTCAGTCGCATAAACCAGACCAGTCCAGTGACCTATGTGGTAAAAGACGATTCGGGACAGGAACTACAGGGCTCGTTCTACAGAGAAGAAATACAACTAGTTGGAGACAAGCAAGTGTATCGTATCGAAACAATCTTACAAGAAAGACCCAGGCGAGGTGGTGGGAAAGAGTATTTAGTGAAGTGGTTTGGTTATCCCCATTCATTCAATAGTTGGATAGCTGACACGCAACTAGCTAGTTATGGAGACTAGTGGTGTGAGTGAAGACAGGGTGGAAACTATGGGGGTGCGCCCACAACCGACAGAGGGGGAAAGAACATCGATCTGGTCATTCTTTGGACAACGTGTACCGAGGCCAGAGATTGTATTTCTGTGTCAAATGGTGGTTATATATGCCGTAATTGCCGTGTCTTTGTTCAATCTGACTCAAGGCAGCGCAGACGCACCAGACGGCAAGTTGTGGGTAGCTCTAATGAGTAGTTGTTTGGGGTATATGCTACCTAATCCTAAATTAGAAAAACGATGAGTTTCTACGTAACTTTACCGAGTAATTCTGGACCAAAGGTATTTCCCAACAACCAACCCGGTCACTTTTTTGTCAAGTTGCCGCAGACCATTGATGTAACGACCCAATACGAAGTGGCCCTGGTCGAGATTCAGTTCCCCAATTCGTATTTTAATGGTTTGCCTGGTGAAATTTGGTTCCAATACTTTCCACCTAAAGGTAGTGGTATGGAACCTATAACCCTTGTATGTCCACCGGGTCCGTTCAGCAGCCCTGAAACTTTCATCGAGGAATTGAATAAGTTGTGTGTAGAAACCCAACTAGACGAGAAAGTAAACATCAAATTCATTCTAGGTACACCTTGGAAAAAAGGTCGGGCTGAAAATATTTGAAAAAGGCGCCCAGGCAAAAATTAGTGACAGATTGAAGAATATGTTGGGTTTTCCAAGCTCGACTCTATCAGACGATAATGTCTTATTATACGGTAATACAGAATTAGAGATGGATAACGAAGTTAAAAATATCTACGTCTATTCCGATCTCGTAGCCGCGAGACCAGTTGGAGACGTCATGGTTCCTTTACTAAGGACTGTTCCTATATTGGACCGACTGTCACCTTCAGTGTTTCGTCTTTATGATAAGCCACATTATGTACCATTAAGTCGATTCTCCTTCGACACGGTGGAAATACTTTTAACTGACGATACGGGTAAAACACTCTCATTCAACGATGGGACTTCAGTACTAACTTTACATTTTCGAATCAGGAAGCACTCAGACCTCGAATAGACTAATATGAGTTTCTACGTGACGCTGACGAGTAATGCGTCATTACAAATATACCCCCAAAATAACGCCGGACATTTCTTTGTCAAACTACCACAAACTATTGAGCTCACCTCCCAGTACGAAGTTGGTTTGGTTGATATTCAGTTTCCCAACACCTATTTTAATATTTTGAAAGATGAGGTGTGGATAAAGTACTTTCCACCTCCAGACCTAGACGAACCACCGATGACGGTTACGCTGACGCCTGGTCTGTACAAATCAACAGAAAAATTCATTGGTGAATTGAATAGATTGCTTTTCGAAGCTGAGAGATTTATCAATGAACTGCAATGGCTGCGTCTCGATGATGCCTTACAAGAACATAACCGAATGATGTTCTCTTATAACGATATTTCGAATAAGGCTCGTTTCCAGTTATATGAACAGGGGGCTGAAGTTAGACTTAGTGACAAGTTGGCAGAAATATTACAGTTTCCCTCGACACATGTCACCGAGACTGAACCCAGTCTGTCTGGTGTGGGTGAAGTGGATTTAGACCAGGGCACAAAAAATGTCTTCGTCTATTCCGATATTGTCACCTCGCGGGTGGTTGGTGATGTGATGGTACCATTACTGAGGACACTACCTGTTCTAGACAGATCTACCACCTCGGTATTTAGGATGTATGACAAGCCACATTACGTACCCCTCAGTCGATTTTCATTTGACACGATTGAACTTCTTATAACCGACGAGCAGGGGAAACCTATCCCATTTACAGGTGGAACTTCAGTAGTGACGTTACATTTTCGAACAACCAAACGGTTTGATCTGGGCTAACCATGGTTAGGCACGTGCCAATCCAACGCAACCCCAAACTATACGAGGAGTATTTCTGCAATCAAGCTGGAAGTGGTCTCCCTGTTTTTGTAGGTGGTCGAAGTCAGCGAGGTCATGGAATTGGTAGTTTCTTTAGTGGTCTTGGTCGCACAATTCTTCCTTGGTTGAAGACTGGTGGCAAAGCCCTATTGAGAGAAGGACTGGGGACGGGTTTGCAAGTGGCTCAAGATGCCTTAGCTGGTAGAAATGTTGGTGAGTCCTTCAAAGAACACGCCAGAGATGCTGGTCAACGACTACTCCAAGGCGCAGCTCAACACATCAGCCAATCAGGTAGTGGTGTTAGGAAACGAAAACGAGCCGCCCCGCCAGGTCAGCCCAGTAAAAGAATAAAACCAACAGTCAGAAAGCCATCGAGTCATAAGACACATCACCACCAAGCGGGACATTCGGATATTTTCTCATAATGGCGTTAATTCATCCCAAGTCATGTGAGTGTCTGCATTCTGGTCTGGATCTGTTTAGTGTACCTCCCACCCAGACAGCCGTAGAAGAGGGACAGTTTGTGGAGATTCATCCATTGGCCACTTTAGCTTATGGGGCACCCATCGAATTCACCATTTCTGGTGTCGGTGAAGATTACATTGATTTGTTTAATACTTTTCTGCACGTGAGAGCCAAAGTTACACTGCCCAATGGCGACGACCTACCAAACACAGCCGAAGTCGGTCCGATAAATTATTATTTGCATAGTTTGTTTTCTCAAGTAGACGTGTCCCTGAACGACACTCTTATTTCACCGAGTGAAAATTCGTATCCGTACCGGGCCTACTTGGAAGCTCTTCTGAATTACGGTGAAGAGGCCAAAAAGAGTCATCTGACGTCAGCTCTATACTATCAAGATACTCCTTTGCACATGGCAGACACAAAGGGTGATACCAATACAGGTCTAGCCAAAAGAAGATCTTAAGCCAGCTATAGTGTGCCTCTGGATATGATGGGGCGCCTACATTCCGACATTTTCAATCAGGACCGGTACATGTTGAATGGTGTCGATATTAAAATCAAACTAACCCCATCAAAATCCGTCTTTAATTTGATTGCCACGGATGTAAGTGGTGGGTACAAAAGTGTCATTACTTACGCCGCCCTCTTGGTGAGGAAAGCTAAGTTAAATCCAGCTATCTCTCTGGCCCATGAAAAAGCCTTATTGAGATCCAATGCCAAGTATCCTTTTAAAAGGGTCGTGGTAAAGACCTTTTCTATCCCTAAAGGTATGTTTTCCCACACACAAGATAACCTTTTCCTCAGCCAGACACCGACCCGGGTGGTGATCGGATTAGTGAATGCTTCCTGCTTCAATGGCGAGCTGAATACGAACCCCTTCATATTCAATCATTATCAGTTAAACTATTTGAGTCTGATGGTAGATGGGCGTAGTGTTACAGGCAAACCCTTAACCATGAATTATACCACAGGTCAGTACATGCGAGCTTTCCATAGTACCAACTTGGCCCTTGGTCTGACCGGTAAGGATGTCGGGAATGGTATAAATTATGAAAGTTATAGTCAAGGGAATTGTCTCTATAGTTTTGATCTGACTCCCAGTATATTAGATGGAGAACAGTTTGAAATGGCGAAATCTGGCCCATTGTCAGTAGAACTAAAGTTTGACGTTATAACGACTGTACCTCTACAAGTCATCGTATACGCCGAACTCGATTCGGTCCTAGAAGTTTCCAAGACGAGACAAGTGCTAACAGATTACATAGCATAATGGATACCCAACAACTAAGACAATTACTCATGTCTGATCTGTTTGTTCGTCGCCTTCCACTAGTCAACGTATGCGCTAGAGATCATTTGCCTAGACACATTGATAGAACACAGCCAGCTGCTTTGATCGTCAATACTGACACCAGTGCTTACTCTGGTTCACATTGGATCGCCCTATATTTTAATGGTCTAGGTCAGTTTGAATATTTCGATTCGTTTGGCTTGCCACCATTACACGCCGACATTATCCATTTTATACAACGAAACTCGGACAGATCACCCGTGTACAATACCCGTATGCTACAAGACATTAATAACAGTACTTGTGGTCTGTATGCGTTGTATTTCTTATTAATGAAATGTCGTGGCTCGAGCCTGTCACGTATCCTGCAACCATTTGGACACAGACAACACGTGAACGACCGTCTCGTGTTTCGATTGGTTACTCCGTGGTTAAAAAAGACAAGTCCAGAACTGTTTAAAACTAGATAAATTCGTCGTTACAAACTGAGACGACCACTCGTCTTTTTGTTTCTACAACGATCAAGATGTCTACACCCAAGTGGTTATTCATGTCAAGACCTGTTGATATGCCCAGACAACTAGACAACAGTTTGAAAGCGGTGACAGTTTCTCAAGACACAGGAACAATGACACTCCATCTATATCAATCTACCGACAGTCAAGACAAGCCTCTGAAAGACCAGACATCTTTCTACAATAATCAAGTCCCTCTGCTCCCTTTGGATCGTAAACGAAGCCATTTTTAAATGTTGTATACCAATAAAAGCCATTTGAAAATGTTATTATTTGTTTCTCTATTTTATTATGTTTTTGTTCGATAGTTTTTCTTCTCTCTCTCAGTGTGTCTGTACTTGTGTATAGTTGTGATGCCAGTAGTAATGGTATGGGTTGTCTGTGTATGGTTGTCTTTGTGTTGGATGTGGTTACGTATATGAATGTATTTGTCTTTGAGTGTTCTTGTGTATGGGTGAGTGTGTCTGTGTGTAATCGTGTATAGTTGTTGATAGTGACAGTAGTAATGGTATGGGTTGTCTTTGTATTTGTCTTTGAGTGTTCTTGTGTATGGGTGAGTGTGTCTGTACTTGTGTATAGTTGTGATGACAGTAGTAATGGTATGGGTGTGTCTTTGTGCTTGTCTGTCTTTATGTGTCTGTATGTACAAATGTATCAAGTGTGTACATGTGTGTACTTGTGTTTGTATGGACCCTCTTTGTATGATTTTTAATATTGGTAGTACTATTATCACTACTATTGATTCTTCCTCACTTTACCCACCACCATTGCACTATACGTACTTTCCCCTACAATTTCCTTACTTGACTACTTGACCAGTGCTTGACCACTGCTTGACCACGTCATCGATCACTTTAACCACTACCATAATCTTAGGCACATCGTCCTCTACAATTTAAGTGGTCACTCGACCACTTGACCACTACTTGACCACTATTTGACCACTACTTGACCACTATTTTACCACCCTTTAAGCATCACCATATCGCTACAATCACTTTTCCCCTAAAATTTCCTCACTTGACCACTGCTTGATCACTGCTTGACCACTAATTTACCACTCTTTAATCATCACCATATCATTACAATCACTTTTCCCTAAAATTTCCCTAAAATTTTCCTCACTTAACCACCGCTTGACCACTGCTTGACCACTACTTGACCACTAATTTACCACTAATTTAAACATTACCATGTCACTACGACAATTTTCCCTAAAATTTTCCTTACTTGGGCACTTGACCACTGCTTGACCACTGCTTGACCTCTAATTTACCACTCTTTAATCATCACCATATCATTACAATCACTTTTCCCTAAAATTTCCTTACTTGACTACTTGACCCTTACTTGACCATTGCTTGACCACTGGTTGACCAGTGTGTAACTGCGAACACCTCTTATTACATTTATGACCACCCCTATATCACTCCTACTTGATCACTAATACCCCTTACCATCAAATGACACCCATTATAACTTTATAAGATTTCCTTTGTAATGATGGTAGTGAATATACCACCCTTTACCTTCACTACTATCACACTGTTCAGATGATAGTAACCATCCTCTTACTTCATCGAGTATAACCACGACCCATCACACCCTTGTTTATACATCACTACACCACGCATACTAACACATTCATATACCCTACGTAACTTATAACCCTCCCTCATCCGTACTCACAATCTTTCTATTCCCACCGAATACTTTTACCTTAATTACTTTCACACCCGTCAAAAAACCGTTCCCACCCAAAATTTTTTTTACCGAGTCGACAATTTTCCCCATATTTCCTTCATAAACCCTATCAGCCTCCAGATTCTGGAGCCGAGTCGACAATTTTCCCCATATTTCCTTCATAAACCCTATTAGCCTCCAGCCTCCAAAAAAATATGTGTCTGTAAACCATAATATACTACTTATATATACACATCACACACAACACTCACCACACACACACGCGCACCACACACCACACAGACCACACACACACCAAGCATACACAACGCACACAACTCACACCACACACACACACCACGCATACACCATGCACACAACACACACACACCACACGCCACACACACCACACACACAACTCACACCACACACATACCACGCATACACCAGGCACACAACACACACCCACCACGCCACATACAACACTAACCACACACACACCAGGCACACCACATACACACTCGACACACACCATCTACGCACCACACACATCAGACACGAATAGAAAATCTAAAGTATATTTGCCGCAGAATGTAGATAAAGTCAGGAAAATGACATATGACTGGAATCTGTCTTTTCCCGCCCGAGGTTTGTTGAGTCGCTTGACTTGAACGAACAGATTATGTTTCGCTGAGTTTTGAAGGCATATCTGATTTAAATCATTCAGTTCGTCCAACTGCGTATTTAAGAGGTGGGGAAAGTTTATGACTCACATAAGAAACACAATCTTAGTTTATTAAATCGATTGTCGTCTGAATAGTTCGCTGAAGTGATTTGAATATACAAGTTTGTATGTTATGTATTTAGAAGGCAGTACAACTAGATCAATGTGCATTAGGAAAGACATTTTAGTGTTCAAGCTGTAAACCCCATCATTCTAGTACTGGAATATGGGAGCGCATGTCATGTCATGATTGGTGATAGTAATTTCAAGCTCTTACTTCAGATCCACTAAACATTCCATAACGTGTTTAAACACAGATTCTCGCAGGTGACCTGCGGAAATACTTGAGTGGAATGAAATTCATATATTTTACTTAATATGAGCTTGTACGGTATCAACTATTGGAATAACTGTAAATTTATTTTAGTAAATTTGGTCGAATGTTAAAATAATATTAGTGCTTAAAATAACGCGCGAAAGGATTCTTAAACTTTGCCCCCCCCCCCCCCCCCCCCCGATCATCATTAGCATATCATCGTCATCATCACCATAAAATATTTCAACATATCGGCTGGTCGTGAGGCGCCTCATTCCATTCCATTTTCTCTTGTCTTGTGCTGATCTCGTCAATCCATATGTGTCTTACCAGACGTTTTGTATTGAGGGTTAGCTGGACTGGTCAACTTGGACTAATCTTTATTAATTTAATACCTGTCGTTGGGCCTAATAATTCCTTCTTCTTCTGTTGTTCTTTATCGCCCATTGGGGCAAAGGCACTCGGCCAAATCACTCCAATCCCCCCTACCCTTGACTGTGCAACTCTGTCCGTGTCCTCTCCATATATTATTCAATTCTGTCTCTAATCTTATTCCAATTCCAATTTTCAAAACAAAAATTCCAAATTCGGCCTCGTTCAACCTGCTTCCTCAGCGTCGGTTATTGTTGAGGTCCGTGGTTTTTGTGGGTTCCTTCACCATAATTCTTGTCTTGTGAGTCCTATCTCGGACTGATTATGTTGGTTTGTGTCTGTGACGTCAGCTGGGGGATCGGTCGGCGGCTATCCTTTGTGCTGGTCTCCTTTTGTTGTATCTTTTGTTAGTGTAGGCTCCTGGCTCGTCTGGCTTGACTGAGTGCAGTCCTTAAAAGGACTTTTCGTTATCCTTCTCCATGCATCGTAGTTTAGCTTGCCTTGCCTTTTCTTCGCAGTAAGCTACGCGGGCGGCGAACCTTTCTTCGTACTCTCTACATTCGTCTTCGTTGGCTCCCTGTATGAACCATTCCTCTACCTGGCAGGATGCTGATGTCATCTCGGGTTGCGTAGTTATCGTGGTTGGATTACTGGCATCTTCTTCTTGTTTCTGGTTGGTCTGTGGCTTGGTCCCATCATGCGTCTTTCCCCCTCCTTTTTTGTGCATTCTCTTCATAAGTTTTTCGACTTTTTATTGTTGTGCTTCATCTCCTCTGTTGGTTTGGGTTGGTGCTTCATCCTTTCGGCGCTCAGTAGTTCTCTTTCGGTCTTGATCATTTGTAGGATTTTCTCGTTTTCCTTCTTCATCTCAGCTTGCTGTTCAGACTCGGTCTCTTGGGTTTCTTCTTGCGGTTTTCCTGTGAGTTCTAGTGTGGCTTCTGTTGGTTTGTTTTGAAAGAGTTCCATTTCAGCTCTATGCTGTTCTCTTTCGGTCTTGATCATTTGTAGGATTTCTTCGTTCTCCTTCTTCATCTCAGCCATGCGCTGCATCTCTTGTTTGATGTTGTGCTGGATTTCTTTCATGTCGGACAGCAGCGTCTCATTATCGCTGGTCGGAGTCATCGTCAGCAATGCCTTGACTTGTTTCTTCAACTCGTCTATCTGCTTTTGAAGTTGATCTCTTTCAGCTTGTGCTATACCCGTAGCTGTCTCGCCCCTCCGCATTGCTTCCTTGAATGGTGTCTTTATGATGATGGCGATCTTTAAGACGTCTCTGTGTCTTTGCAGGTACGGACAGCCAAGGTACCTTGCTCCATGTTTGCCCAGGCAGTTGGCGCACTTTCTTTTGTTGTTGGGTGCTCGGAAGTCCGTGTCCATCTTGGCCAGCGGACACTCCTTGAAGGCATGGTGATAGGCGCAGTATCGACAGATTTCCGTCTTACTGCGACATGTTGCTCTGCTATGGCCGGCCCTCTGGCATATTGAACATTGATTGACTCTTGGGATGAATCTCTTTGGCTGTTGTATTTTCTTGCTGATTGATACTGTGATCGGCATTTCGCTGCCCTCCGACGTCACCTACTGCCAAGGTTGTAGGTATCTTGGAGTAGGTGAGGAGCCGCTCCGCCTTCAAGAATCGGATGTGAAGATTCTCTTCTCGTAGCTGCTTCAGGATTTCTTCATCTGTCAGCTCCACTTGAATCCGCTTGACAACCCATCGGACTGTTTTTGGGTCGGTGTTCCCGGCTCTGGTGTCTTTCTCATCCTTCTTCTCTGTTGTCTTGATTCTTGTCTGAGTTGGGCTGTCGATCTTCTCCCTCGTGGTAGCTTCAGTAATAGCTGTAGTATCAGGCTCTTTGATGCAGCTAGCAGGTAGGCTCTCCACGTTGTTCTTCTTGTTGTCGGCTCCCACGCTGCACATCTTGGCTACCGCGTGTTTCTTGTTGTTGGACTTTCATCGTGGCATTTTCCCGCGTATCAGGCTTCTTGACTGGTTAAGGCGACTTGACTTGTTAGCGCTCGCAGTGCGAATGACAAAAGCACCCGACGAATTTTATTAATTACTAGCTGACCCGGCCCGGCTTCGCCCAGGCCCTGGATGGGATCTATCTATCTATCAGTCTGTCTGTCTGCTTGTTTGTCTGTCTGTCTGTCTGTCTGGCTGACCCGGCACGGCTTCACCCAGTCCCTGGTGGGGAGCATCTCATTTAATTCATATAAGTAGTCATATAAGGTCTCCCGTTCCCGACTATCTGTCTGTCTGTCTATCTGTCTGTCTGTCTGTCTGACCCGGCTTCACCCAGTCCCTGGTGGGGAGCATCTCATTTAATTCATATACGTAGTCATATAACCTCTCCCGTTCCCGACTATCTGTTTGTCTGTCTATCTGTCTGTCTGTCTGTCTGTCCCGGCTTCACTTAGTCCCTGGTGGGGAGCATCTCATTTAATTCATATACGTAGTCATATAAGCTCTCCCGTTCCCGACTGTCTGTTTATCTGTCTGTCTGTCTGACCCGGCCCGGCTTCACCCAGTCCCTGGTGGGGAGCATGTCATTTAATTCATATAAGTAGTCAAATAAGCTTCCGTTCCCGACTATCTGTCTGTCTGTCTATCTATCTGACCCGGCGTGGTTTCGCCCAGCTCCTGGCGCACAGTAACTTAAAAGAATGTCCTTCCACACACCATTCATTATTTTTAATGAAAACAGTTTTTAATCACCGACATGACAGTTGATAAGTTCTGTAAGCAGAAAAAGATGGGTTACAATGTTATGCATTATGCATTATTTTTATGCAAACTTTGAAAATGCCTTAAAGATTATATCATTATTTATTATAACTCACATGCCTGAAAATAACTATAGACAAAGAGTTTAACAATAGTGCAAGTAAGTCCAACAATATGACTATAAAATATATAGAAATGTTATTAAAAGTTATGCCCCTTGAAATAACTTTTCTAGAGTGAAGTCCCCCTGCTATATAGACATTATATAATGAAAATGGAAAAGTAAATGTTATTAAATAAGTAGAAGATTTTACATTAAGAAATTATTATAGTCGGTTGCACAGGAATGAAAGGAAGACGTGTAGAAAATTTCATCTCAATCGGATGTACCGTTATCGAACGCATCCAATACATAAATACCCACAAACACACAAACATACACTCTGTTTTATAGATATAGATATGTTTTTGATATATGTTTTTGTTTACAGATATACCAATGAATTTGTTAAAGTAAAATGCAATTAAATGATGAAAATGGTGGAAACATCAACATTGATGGGAAAGATCTTGGTATAATTAACAATAGTCACAGGAAACAAGCAGTGGCAATTACAATGGAACATAAAGAGGGCAATTATGAAGATGCAAAGCAAGGAGTAAGGCTAGGATGTGTTTTATCGCCGGATCTCACCTCTCTATACTGAAATAATAATGAGAGAGATAAAAGAGAGGTCAGAAATACGAGTTGAGATTATAATATAAAAAAAAAAGTCTACTCTATGCAGATGGCACATTATCGTTAGCGGAAAATGCAAATTATCTACAACAATATTTAGCCATTATAGTAAGAAAGGGTGTATTGAAATGTTATATAGAGCCTGTTTTGCTGTATGGCAGCGAATCATGGAATGTTAATGAATAAATAAGGGACAAGCTTAGAAGTCACTGAGATGTGGTTCCTGGGACAAATGTTGTGAATATCTTGGACTGCCAGAGTAAATAGCAATGACTGCGCGGAAGAGGCAAATAAATCTAGAACATTATATACAGCTGTAAGAAAGAGACAAACAGCATTCTTTGGTCATGTGGTGAGAAGCGAGGCAATGGATAATATCGTGACAACTAGAAAGATCAGGGTGAAAAGAGGCATAGGCAGACCAAGAGAAATGATGCTGGATGGACTGAGACGGTGTCATGGAGGAGTATCATCAGCAGAGTTGATCCAGACTCCTTTCTAGTTATATTATTCTCATATTTGCTCAATGTAATGTTACACTCAGTGTCCTTTCTTCACCTCTTGATTCACTGGCAACTGTTCAGTTCTCTCAATGAGCACAACATATCCTTTACAGGACGTCACGGTCAGTCCCAGCATTTTTATTTAGCTGTTTGTGATCTCTTGGCAGATTTACGTTCAGTAGTTTGCCATTGCTTTCTGAACGACTGTCATTCATACCATTTTATAAAAAACCAAACGGAAGGCGATCTGCTGCCAATTCCCCCACAGCTGTAATTTGAACACGGTATGCGAGATAATGAACTGCGCCCGTCACCTCTCCGCTACGGAGCCGGCGATATATGCAGTAGTACTGATTAAATGTTAGAAATGGATATTCTCAGGTTGGTGCGAAAGTTTACTTTCTTTTACCTTCCAGAAACTTTCCAGTGCTATAAAATCTCCTCTTGTCTTGTGCATTCTTATTTTGATATCTGGATCTGTTCTCCTATCCCTGTCTACATTGCTACCTAGATATGTGTATGATTTCGTCGTTTAAAGTGAGGTTTCACCAACTTAGTATTATACGCTGGATAATTTAACATGTCTACGTTGTCAATGTCATACCAGTTTTCAGACTGCACCGTTTGACATGCTTACTCCAACAATGTCATACCAGTCTTTTGATTGAATAATTTGACATATCTACTTGTCAATATCATAACAGTCTTCTGACTGACATAAGTTGCCATATGTCATAATAGTATTCGGAGTGAATAACTCTGTCATTGTCACACAATGGTTATATTGAATAATTTTACATGTATACTTTGTCAATGTTTTTATCCTTATTTCTGGATCCAGTTTTCATTCTCACCAAAATGAAAACTCCATGAAGGAAAATAACTAATAAAATCAATGAAATTCTCCGTGACTTGAATATTTAACAAGTAAATGAAACGTCATCAAACAAATTTCCTCTTTGATCGATTCTAAAGCAAAGACAATGACTTTATTTCAGAACTGAGACCGGACACATCAAATGAATCCTTGTTACGTGTGAACATAAACCAGAATTTACACGGCTTGGAAATAATTAGACAGCAAAGCGACTTTCATGTTTGCTTGAAAAAAAAAATATGACTTGTTTGGTTGTTCTTAATGAAAGGAAATACATGAGAAATAATTTAAATTTATGGATAACACATGTTCTTAGATCATGGTAGGAATGTCATTGAGGGATCTTTGATCTTTCTGTAATCGTATTATTAGCTTCATTATATTCTTTGATTTTTGTTATTGGTGTGGTCTTGGGCATCATCATAAGAAACAACCATTCGGTTGCCTACGGTTTGTGTTTGCTTGTTCACACAGTCTACAGTTGTATTTGTTTGTGCATACGGTTGCCTACAGCTGTATCTGTGTGTCCACACGGTTGCTTACAGTCGTGTTTGTTTGTCCCAACACTTGTCTACAGGTGTGTTTGTTTGTCCACACGGTTGCCTACTGTTGTGTTTGTTTCTAAATACAGTGGCTTACTGTTGTGTTTGTTTGTCCACACGGTGATCTACAGTTGTGTTTGTTTGTCCACACGGTTGCCTACAACTGTGTTTGTTTGTCCACACAGTTGCCTACAATTGTGTTTGTTTGTCCCAACACTTGCCTACAACTGTGTGTGTTTGTCAACAGAGTTGCCTACAATTGTGTTTGTTTGTCCACACGGTTGCCTACAATTGTGTTTGTTTGTCCACACAGTTGCCTACAACTGTGTTTGTTTGTCCACACAGTTGCCTACAACTGTGTTTGTTTGTCCACACGGTGACCTACAATTGTGTTTGTTTGTAAACACAGTGGCCTACAATTGTGTTTGTTTGTCCACACAGTTGCCTACAATTGTGTTTGTTTGTCCCAACACTTGCCTACAATTGTGTTTGTTTGTCCACACGGTTGCCTACAATTGTGTTTGTTTGTCCCAACACTTGCCTACAATTGTGTTTGTTTGTCCACACGGTTGCCTACAATTGTGTTTTTTGTCCACACAGTTGCCTACAATTGAGTTTGTTTGTCCACACGGTTGCCTACAATTGTGTTTTTTGTCCACACAGTTGCCTACAATTGAGTTTGTTTGTCCACGCAGTTGCCTACAATTCTGTTTGTTTGTCCACACGGTTGCCTACAATTGTGTTTGTTTGTCAACACAGTGACCTACTGTTGTGTTTGTTTGTCCACACAGTTGCCTACAATTGTGTTTGTTTGTCCACAGAGTTGCCTACAATTGTGTTTGTTTGTTCACACAGTTGCCTACAATTGTGTTTGTCCACACGGTTGCCTACAATTGTATTTGTTTGTCCACACAGTTGCCTACTGTTGTGTTTGTTTGTCCCAACACTTGCCTACAACTGTTTTTGTTTGTCCCAACACTTGCCTACAATTGTGTTTGTTTGTCCACACAGTTGCCTACAACTGTGTTTGTTTGTCCCAACACTTGCCTACAATTGTGTTTGTTTGTCCCAACACTTGCCTACAATTGTGTTTGTTTGTCCAGACAGTTGCCTACCATTGTGTTTGTTTGTCCACACAGATGCCTACAATTGTGTTTGTTTGTCCACACAGTTGCCTACAATTGTGTTTGTTTGTCCACACAGTTGCCTACAACTGTGTTTGTTTGTCCACACAGTTGTCTACAATTGTGTTTTTTGTCTACACGGTTGCCTACAGTTGTGTTTGTTTGTCCACACAGTTGCCTACAGTTGTGTTTGTGTGTTCACACAGTTGCCTACAACTGTGTTTGTTTGTCCACACAGTAGGCTGTTTGTTTGTCCCAACACTTGCCTACAATTGTGTTTGTTTGTCCCAACACTTGCCTACAATTGTGTTTGTTTGTCCACACAGTTGCCTACCATTGTGTTTGTTTGTCCACACAGTTGCCTACAATTGTGTTTGTTTGTCCACACAGTTGCCTACAATTGTATTTGTTTGTCCACACAGTTGCCTACAATTGTGTTTGTTTGTCCACACAGTTGCCTACAATTGTATTTGTTTGTCCACACAGTTGCCTACAATTGTGTTTGTTTGTCCACACGGTTGCCTACAATTGTATTTGTTTGTCCACACAGTTGCCTACAACTGTGTTTGTTTGTCCCAACACTTGCCTACTGTTGTGTTTGTTTGTCCACACAGTTGCCTACAATTGTGTTTGTTTGTCCACACAGTTGCCTACAATTGTATTTGTTTGTCCACACAGTTGCCTACAACTGTATTTGTTTGTCCCAACACTTGCCCACTGTTGTGTTTGTTTGTCCACACGGTTGCCTACAACTGTGTTTGTTTGTCCACATGGTCACCTACAACTGTGTTTTAAACTAAATATTATACCTTTAAGTGTTTGGCAGTTTACTTTCATTGAATTAAGCCAGCAGTACATTTTTAATAATCTCCAGCTTTTATGAGTTACAAATTAGAAACATACTTCAAGAGAACCAGAATATTTCTATGGGTAGTATTTCCGAATAACAAGTTTTCTATGCAAGAATTACTAGCAGACAAGTTATAAGATGAGACGGCAGAATGAAAAACCATTATTGCCCATCGGGTAAATAGAAATTACAGTATATGAGTAAATGAATATCGTTGCAATGAGATAACAAGAGATGGGACAGCTTGGAGTGGGCTGAGGGGAGTAGCAGATTGGATCTAAAAATATAGATTGACAGGATTAAAAGATCATTAACATTTTTAACAAGCTGTCTAATTTTTAAGGGAGTCACTTCATTAAGTCTCACAGAGCCCGTTTGCACTGGTTTGCCATAGGACGAGCTGACACCCTGGCCAGTTTGCCACTGATGGCCTAATGCTCCTAATGGGGGACAGGGCTAAAGATGAAGAATGAATGTCTAGTGCACGCACTCAACACAACATATTGTTACCGTATTGTTGGAACTAACATTCAGGTCATATGTCATTCATTCAGTAGCATTTCCCTTGCAGAACTTCGCTCCCATAACAACCTTCCGGAAAACTTCTCTGTCATAAGCAAGGTGTCCCATGTCCGATACATTCATTTGGAGATCATCAGCCACATCCTGCAACCATCTTCTGTTTGACTATCCTCTTCATCTCTTCCAGGGGCATATACCCTCCATGATTGTTCTCCCAAACTTTCATGACGTTGAGTGACCAAAATATTTCATATAGTAGGTCATATTTGCTAATAGTAATTTGAAATCAACAATCAGCTGAAAGATGTCTATGTTAACAGCGATGTCCTGTAAAGGATATGCGAACACACACAAAAATTGAAGCTAATTGTTTTCAAAAATTCTTACTACTGGAGATTCTACAACATCTCAACATACAGATTACCAGATGCGACTGTTATAAATATCAAAGTAACAAGGAGCCATATATTTTATTTTATTTGGTTTTGCAGAGTCTCAGTTTCTGCAGCCACTTCAAATAAATTTTCATAAACCTGGACAGACATTTCACCTGGTTTAAATAGCGCTCTGTGTACTATGGGTTTAAAGCCATAAACACGCTTAACTAACGCCATAGAAAGACTAATTAAACTAAAGCTCTACACAGATTAAACATATTTAACTTAACTAAAGCCCTGCAAAGACTATACATACTTAGCTGAACTAACGTTGTACAAAGGCTTTTATACGGGTATACAATTGATCAAGTGTCTCCATGGACACAAGCTACTTCTGGATCAGGCCAGGGCACACAAGTCATTGACAACGTGGTCTTAAGCTGTTGGTAGAATTAGTGTGAAGTGGCATACCGGAAGCACTTTGTTATTGCCGACGGTGACAAGTCTTGGCAAATGTCACGCTATAACTGCCAGGACTTTCGTATGTTTCCTTGGTTAGACTGGTTTTACTTTTCGTGGGAACTAAAATAGTGTCAAATATTGTAATCTTTTCAAACTATCTTACAATAGGAGGCGGAAGAATTATGTGGGTGAAGATACAGGCGGTTGAATACAAAATGTGTTTATACAAATATATGGTTAAAGACAATGCGCGGTTGAAGACATAGGTGGTTGAATTAAAAGGTGTTTATAGATTGACATATGCCTGGGTTCACTGACATTAAGGAGAATGACCTTGCTAGTACATAAACAAGTGACCGGGCATGAGAAAGAATAGACGAAAGTTGGAGACAGGGAGGTGAGTGACCGGGCTACGAGAAAAACAACCAACCCTGAGAAATAATGGTTAGGGTGGGTGCAGAACCCCAGGGTGGACGGGGTGAGAGACAGTTTAGAGTCGTGTGAATTTAGGGGACATAAAAGAGAGCAAGAAACATTGACGAAGGGCAGTTGACGTTGAAACCGGCTGCGGGTCGGGTCGTCTGAGGCAGTTGAAGCTGAGACCGGCTGCGGGTCGGGTCGTCTTGGAGATATGAAGCTGAGACCGGCTGCGGGTCGGATCGTCTTGGAGTTGGAGCTGAGACCGGCTGCGGGTCGGATCGTGTGGACAGGGGATGTCTAGACTCCGAGCTGTTCGGGAGTCGAAGGATAGGAGCGGAGAGAAAGAGAGCTCCGTCCTGTGGTGTGTTGTGCTCCGAGTTGTGAATGCAGGCCTAAAACTCTGTGGGGGTTGGATAGATAATGGTGGCCTGAACCCAAAGTGGGTTGGATAGTTAGTGGAGGCTAGACCCAGTGTGTGGGTTGTAATGTGTGAGGTCCAGCTGTGGATAGTAGCTGGATAACTGTTTTGTGAATTGGAGATTCACAAGGCCTTGAGAAGGCAGTATTGTGTGCTGGTTAAGTTGTGAGGAGGATATTTATATTCGGTGGAGTACATTGTGTTCTGGATGTATAAACATGTTCCGTTTGTCCGTGTTCTTTTCGTATTAAAGGATTATGTGCGCCAAAGCAATCTTGTTCACTGACTGATGGATGATTACTACTGGGGTGAGTTGAATTGTGAGACAGGTGGCTAGCTCTACTTACACTCCATAGTGACATACAAGGAACATTGAAACCTAGACAACGACCATATCACTCAGTTATTATATAGAACATTGTGACAAGATATACATGGTTGGAGAAATAGGTCGTTGGTGACATAAGTGGTTGGAGACATAAGTGGTTGGTGACATAGGTGGTTGGTGACATAGGTGGTTGGTGACATAGGTGGTTGAGATATAAGTTGTTGAAGACATTGGTGGTTGGATTAAAAGTTGTGTATAGAAATACATGGTTGGAGAAATAGGTGGTTGGTGACATAAGTATTGAAGATTGATTGATTGATTGATTGATTGATTGATTGATTTTGGAACCGACATCACAGCATTCCGGGCATTCCCATAAGCGCTCCGTCCCCATCCTCAGAAGCCAGCGAAGAGTTCCAACCTCAATAGTACCAGTAGCAATCTGATTATATGTGCGTCTCGCCTTTCCTCTAAGCGTCGAGCATCGGCCAGATCCCCTCGTCACTCCTACGCTGTCGCATTCTTGCCAGACCATGGTGATCCATTTGCTCCTCCGAGGTGTACACGTGCTCCCACAAGGCCGCAACCACGTCTGCCTTATCATGCATCAATACTCCACCAAGTTTTGCAGAGCCAGCCAATCTGTCTGCCTGTTCATTCCCCAGCACTCCAGCATGCCCCGGAGAAAATATCCAGACGATGCTTGCCACCCGTGACTTCCGAAGCGAAGCAAGCCACTCGGCACGAAGCTTGCCTGTCCTCACCCTACTCAGCATGCTTTCTGAGTCAGTTACAATCACGATGTGTGTGTGTGTATCGTATTCTCCATCCAGCGGAAAGCTGCACTGACTGCCTCCACCTCCATTCTTAAGCTAGATGTTGTGGTATCATATGCCAGGCTCTCCTGCACCAAACGTCGACCATTAGCCTTTGCCAAGAAACCCCAGGCACTTCTACTACCTCTCAACACCGAACCATCTGTGTAGATAATCACATCACCCGGGCGAGCATTATCCTGAATTAGTTGCTGGATTTCCACTTCCGTGGGCTCTGCTGGCCACTCCCTGCACTCCCGGCTCAATGTGATTATAACTCTGCACAAGTCTGACTGCTCCGCTGGCACTCTGACCCACTCCTCTCCTCTCCTAATGTTCTCCAAGGGGCACACCTGTCTGATAGTATCCTCCGCCTGAGCCATCCATGATTTCCCTCTTATCAGTCGCTGGCCCTTAACTGCGTCCAGCGCCTCGTGCAACGGGTGGTCTGTGTCTGCAGCTACTTTGAGGTATGTCTTCGCCTGCATCACCTTGAGCCTACCAGCAACAGTCGGCAAACCAAGGATGTACCGCATACACACCACTGGGGTGTCTCTGGTGCATCCCAGAATGACCCTCATAGCCTCGTTTTGTATGCTCTCCAATCTCACCAGTATTGAAGACAGGCGGTTGAATTAAAAGGTGTTTATAGAAATTCATGGTTGGGGAAATAGGTGGTTGGTGACATAAGTGGTTGGAGACATTTGTGGTTGGTGACATAAGTGGTTGGAGACATATGTGTTTGGTGACATAAGTAATTGGAGACATAGGTGATTGAGACATAATTGGTTGAAGACATAAGTGGTTGGTGACATAGGTGGTTGGAGAAATAAGTTGTTGAGTCATAAGTGGTTGGTGACATATGTGGTTGAGACACAAGTTGTTGAAGACATAGGTGGTTGAGACATAAGTGAATGACGACATAGGTGGTTGGAGACATAGGTGGTTGGAGACATAGGTGGTTGGATACGTAGGTGGTTGAGACATAAGTGAATGACGACATAGGTGGTTGAATACGTAGGTGGTTGAGACATAAGTGAATGACGACATAGGTGGTTGGATACGTAGGTGGTTGAGACATAAGTGAATGACGACATAGGTGGTTGGATACATAAGTGGTTGAGAGATAAGTCATTGAAGACATATGTGGCTGAAGTAAAAGGTGTTTATAGAAATATACGGTTTCAGAAATAGTTAGTTGTGGAAACTGCAGTGTTATGAAATAATTTGAGTCGAGTGGCATTGTCATTACTGTCCGTGCTCGCCACAACAAAGGCAGGTGTTCAATCCCCAACAGAAGCAGGATCCGTTTTCCCTACCAGTGCGGCACTGTGGTCAATCCAGCCTCATAAAATGGACTTCAGACAATGTCGTACTCGCGAACCGAATGTCGTACAACGAAATGGAACCTACAACCTTCGGAGCAGGCACGAGGCAAGCGGTGTAACCATTTGCCACGTAGACTCACTTTGTGTGTAAACCGTGTCCACACAACAACACAGAAGGGTAACCATGGTAACGAACTCTTGTCCATGTCCTGAGTGGTCCTGATTACCGGATGCTAGCTACATAATTGCTGTATGTACAACAAGATGAGCCTCACGGCCAATACCAGGCCGATGATCTTTAATGTCAAACTGTCATTCTGTCATTTACTGCCAATATAGTAACTTGCGGTGTACGGCAGGTGAGGGGGGGGGGGGGAGAGGGGGTGGAGTCTTGAGCCTGAAGAATTAAGGCCACCTGGCTAGTGCAGTCGCTGCGAACTGTGCAAGTTAGAGTTTTATTTTTGCTCTCGATAGAAAAAAACAACAACGCCGCGCCTTACCGAGGATTCAAACCCGGGTCCCCTGAAGGAGAATCCGGCAATCTAGGCACTTGGCCAGCCGCTCGTCTTCTTTACTTCATTGGACATTTCCTGATACTCATTTCAGACTGTAGCCCGGGTGTATTAAACAAATCCTGGCTATTAACGTATTCTTCTTCTTATAGTCCAAACCATATGGCGTTAGGCCACTTGTCGTTTATGAGTGTCCATCAATACGTTAAAAAAAAAGTAAGAAACTTTTTTAACACTTGAAACACACTGGGCTTTAGGCAAGGCGTATTGTGTATATCGTGTTAGAGCCTACTATTTTGTAGACAAATCGGCATTCGTTATGCTATGTGGTTGGTATTATGCCAGCAGTCATACTGCTGTATGCTTGTGAAACCTGAACTGTTTACCAGCGAAACGCCAGAAAATTAAACCAATTCCACACAGTCTGCCTTAAGGAAGCTATTGAAGATTAAATGGCAAGGCAAGATCCCAAACCCTGAAGTCTTAGAAAGAGCGCCCATGCCTAGTATCCATACTCTTCTTATTAAGAATTCGATTCGTTGGGCTGGACACTTGACTCGCATGCCAGATCATATGCTCCCTAAACGAATTTTTTACGGTGAGCTGCACTGTGGTAAACGCTCCCTATGCGGCCAGAGGAAACGCTTTAAAGACACTGAAGGTCTCACTAAAAGCTTTTGGAATTCATCACGACACTTGTGAGACTGCTGCCAATGACCGAAATTCGTGGCGTACATCATTACGCAAGGGTGTGGTCACTTGATAAGAAAAACAGGACTGAAAGAGCTTAAAAAAAACCTGCGTGAGATCCTCCATCTGGAACGTCAAAGAACATTTCGAGCCAAAATAGGCCTTAACAGCCATCTTAGAATTCACGGCTCCATACTTTCAACCCCATTGAATGAAATGAATAGTCATCATCATCTTGATGGACAATCACTATCATACTTGATGGACAAACATCATCATACTTGATGGACAAACACCATCATACTTAATCGACAAATATAATCATAAAAGATGGACAAACATCATCATACTTGATAGACAAACACTATCATACTTGATAAACAAACATCATCATACTGGATGGACAAACACCATCATACTTAATGGACAAATATCATCACAATTGATGGACAAACATCATCATACTTGATGGAAAAGCATATCATACTTGGTGGACAAATATCATCATAACTGATGGACAAACATCATCATACTTGATGGACAAACACCATCATACTTGATGGACAAACACCATCATACTTGATGGACAAACATCATCATACTTGATGGACAAATATCATCATAACTGATGGACAAACGTCATCATACTTGATGGACAAACACCATCATACTTTATGGACAAACACCATCATACTTGATGGACAAACATCATCATACTTGATGGACAAATATCATCATAACTGATGGACAAACGTCATCATACTTGATGGACACACATCATCATACTTGATGGACATACACCATCATACTTAATGGACAAATATAATCACAATTGATGGATAAACATTATCATACTTGATGGAAAAACACCATCATGCTTGATGGACAAACATCATCATACTTGATGGAAAAACACTACCATACTTGATGGACAAACAGCATCATAATTAATGAACAAACACCATCATTCCGGCTACTTGTATTCCCCAAGACATGTCGTGATGCCATTTGTAGTCCGTTTAACCTATCCACCCATTAAAACATATTGCTCTTGTTATTATGACGTCACCAGCATTTCTAATTGTTGTACACGTCAACACAGTGACACTAGAACGTTTTCATCGACCGGTCATCGCCACCGCCAGTTAGAGTCAGGGTTTATGGCTGGTCAAATATTGAATCTGTTTTTCATACACCCAAGTGGCTATTTCTGAATTCATGTATCGATTGCTCAGTTTCTAAAGAAGTTCGTGCCGAATGCGTGGTTGTCATGTACGGGCAAGCGGCTCAAGTAAACATTACTTCTGTTGCTGCGTTACTGATACCATGTGTTAAAACGTGCTTCTTCGCATGACTGTTGACATGTTTGCATATATTGTACGTTGTGATTCTGAAAACAACATGACATAGACATGGGGCATTTAGGGAACAATGTGTCTTTCTTCGGTTAAAAGTAAGCAATTGTAAAGAAACACCTCATCATCATCATCATCATCATCATCATCATCATCATCATCATCATCATCATCATCATCATCATCATCATCATCATCATCATCATCATCATCATCATCATCATCATCATCACATCATCATCATCATCACCATCATCATCTTCATCATAGCCTTCATCATCACCATCTACATGTACATCATCATAATCTGCATACTTTCTCTCTCTCTCGCTCTCTCTCTCTCTCTCTCTCTCTCTCTCTCTCTCTCTCTCTCTCTCTCTCTCTCTCTCCTCCTCCTCCTCCTCATATAAAATAGATTGTAACGTGACTCTCTCCACACACACTTTTTCCAGAATGAAATGAATTAATCACATCCAAGTGGCATTTGTATGCCCCCCCCCCAAAAAAAAAACAAAAAAAACAAACAAAAACAACTATAACATTTTCCTGCTCCTCTCACAGTGTGTTAGTTTGTTAATTAAGAATTGTTCATGACTGATTTGGTTTTGTAGCACAAGTTTTCTACACCAAACACAACCCTACCTGGCGTCTCTTGCGACACTCAACGGAGTTATAGTGCTACTATTCTCTGCTTCCCCAATAGGCCCCGATAACACACCGGTATCTTAGCATATCCTGTTTATCGGACATCGCTGTCAACACCAGCATTTTACTGCTGTTATTGATGTCTTGGCAAGTTTACGTTCAGTAGTTTGCCAGTGCCTTCTGAACGACCGGCTCTCATACCAACAAGTTAAAACCCAGCGGTCTGCTGTCAAATCGGTCGCAGCTGTGTTTCGAACTCTGGTAAGTGTGCCCACGAATTTCGTCCGTAAGTTTTTAGCCACGGAGCCCGGCAACACACCGGCTAGTCATTGTAAATATCATTACTAGGAATGTGATGTCTTATGACCATCACACGCTGTAGAGCTAAATTCACGGAGGAATAAATGACCAACCATTTCCTCTCTTAGCTGACGACGTTTGCAAACATCTAATTCTCGTCCGATCGCACAACTTTGTAACGATCATGCTAATGCGCCCACGACTAGCTACAGAATAATTAAAAATGCTAGCAACGGGAGAAAGAGAAGCATTCTGTTTACAATTTACAAAAAAAAAAAAAAAATTCGCGAAGGAAACAATCACACCTTTGAGTTGACCTAACACTAGCAGGGAGTAGTCCAGCATAAGCGGATTGTCTACAAGCTGACATGTTGACTGCCGTCTCCTTGGCCTAGGTGTTAGCGACTTTCTCCGTAATCCCGTTTATCCACGTGAGCAAACTCCGCTGTGAGAGAATTGGTAGCGGTTTTCGCCGCGCCCGTTACGTACCGGATATGTGATTCGGCCGCTCAGAAATCAATGGAAAACTACTGAGCGTAATCTTGCCAAGAAATCAACAACAGCGGTAAAATGCTGGTGTTGACAGGGATGTCCTGTAATAGGATATGCGGGGGGAAAAAATAACATGTTGACTGCCATTCAGTACAACGCTGTACTCCTGCGTTATTTGGTACCAACTACCGAACCGGTTTCTTTCGACGCTGTTGATGACACGAGCATTGTTGGCGTCGGGCCTAAAGAGATCATGTAAGATTGTTAGTTGGAGTGTACAAGAGTGGGAGCCCCTGTAATACGGCGGTTGTGCTTGCCATCCGGCCCGGGGGTGTTGAGTTTGAATTATATTCGAGCCGGGGATATTTAAAAAAAAATTGCCCTGGGCTTCCAGAGCTAAACAGGGTGTCAGAAAATGTTCTGGGAAGTGAAGACGAAAGGTGGGATATTGGTATCCTCACCCATCTCAGAGCGGTTTGTCTGTAACAACAAGTATGGGGCCAGCACCCCTAGGGCCAATTTACCTCAAGGCGTTAACATGGCCCCTTTACTTACAATAGTGTGTGTGTGTGTGTGTGTGTGCGCGCGCGCGCGCGCGCTCGCGTACGTTGGTATGAGTGTTCAAGAATCACTTAATTAATTTATCACAGTGAGTCAGTCGGTAAGTACGTAATTCTTTTAAAGGACGTATGAATTGTTAGTTAGTTAGTTTAGTTTAGTTAGTTAGCTGGTTAGTTTAGTTAGTTAGTTAGTTAATTAGTTAGTTTAGTTCGTTCGTTAGTTAGTTTAGTTAGTTAGTTTAGTTTAGTTAATTAGTTAGATAGATAATTAGTTAGTTAAGTTAATTAAGTGAATAGAAGTGAAGTGAACTTAAGTTAAGTTAAGTTTAGTTAGTTAGCTAGTTAAGTTAAGTTAAGTTAAATTTAGTTAATAAAGTTTACTTTAGTTTGTTTGTTTAATTTAGTTTAGTTAGTTAAGTTTAATTTAGTAAGTTATGTTACGTTTAGTTTAGTTTAGGATAGTTAGATAGTTAGTCCAGTTTATGTTAGTTAGTTATGTTAAGTTTAGTTTAGTCTAGTTAGTTCAGTTTACTTAGTTAATTAGTTTTGTTAAGTTCAGTTAGTTTAATTTTGTTTAGTTTTGTTTAGTTTAGTTAGTTACGTTATGTTACAATTAGTTTAGTTTAGTTTAATTAGTTAGTTAGTTTAGTGTGGTTTGGTTTAGTTAGTTAGTCTAGGTTAGTTAGTTAGTTTAGTTTAGATTAGTTAATTAGTTTAGCTTACTTACTTAGTTAGTTTTATTAAGTTTAGTTAGTTTAGTTAGGTTTATTATGTTTAGTTTAGCTAGTAAAGTTTAGTTTAGTTCGTTATTTTAATTTATTTTAGTTAGTGAAGTTTAGTTTAGTTTAGTTACGTTTAGTTACGTTTAGTTTAGTTTAGTTAGTTAGTTAAGCTAAGTTATGTTAAGTTTAGTTAATTAGTTTAGTTTACTCTATTTATCTAGTTTAATTAGTTACTTTAGTTAGTTTAGTTTAGGTTAGTTAGTGTTGTTAAGTTTAATTTAGTTAGTTTGTTTATTTTTCTTACTTAGTTTAGTTAGTTAATTAGATAGTTAGTTAGTTAGTTAGTTGGTTAGTTAGTTAGTTAGTTAGTTAGTTAGTTAGTCAGTCAGTTAGTTAGTTAGTTAGGTACGTGCTAGATTAACGTGTCCTATATCTAGTTTGTAACTTGATTGTAACTGACTCATAAAGCATGCTGACGAGGGTGAGGACGAGCAGGCTTCGTGCGGAGTGGCTTGCTTCGCTTCGGAGGTCACGGGTGACAAGCATCGCCTGGATCTTTTCTCCGGGTCATGCCGGTGGGCTGGGAAATGAACAGGCGGACAGATTGGCTGGCTCTGCAAAACTTGGTGGCGTATTGATGCATGACAAGGCAGACGTGGTTGCGGCGTTGTGGAAGCACGTGTACACCTCGGACGAGCTAGTGGATTACCATGGTCTGGCAAGAATGAGACAGCGAGGAGTGACGAAGGGATCTGGCCGACGCTCAACGCTCAGAGGAAAGGCGAGACGGTCATATAATCAGTTTTCTACTGATACTATTGGTGTTGGAACTCTTCGCTTGCTGCTGAGGATGGGGACGGAGCGCTTATGGGAATGCCCCGAATGCTGTGATGTCGATTCCTAAACAATCAATCAATAAATCATGTCTAGTTTAGACAATTCCAATATTACTGTCCAGGATTTGATTAACTTGCCCTCTATCTAGCGTGTCGAGTTCTAGAACTCCGATTTCCTTGTATTATTTATGAACCACTTGTAATCCGTGTCTTATTACAATACTGGCACTTCTTTCCGAGACGTAATCCGGAAGTAGGCAAATGTGGGGATACGCTGGGGGGGGGGGGGGGGGGGGGGGGGGGGGGGGGGGGGGGGGGGGGGGGAAGGAGTGGGTGAGTGGAAGCAAGATAAGTATTTGGCCTATTTCCGGGCTAGTGATATCATTATTGTATAAGAGCGTTATCTGTTATTTATGACCGTCATAAATATATGCGGTTTTGATATCTATACAGTTGTTGTTCCCTCATCTAAGAAAAGATCAGACTGTTACAAATAGCAGCGAAGACCCGAAGTCTATTTTTTACCTAAGATAAGTAAGCGGTCTGGACCAGAAAGAATACATTACAAGCACCAGTTAGTTATTTCTTTATTTGATGTACTAACCGCACCGATAAATTGTAAATTCTCCGAATATATGTTTGTTGCGCTAACACACTACATTTTTAACTGGTTGAGCATTGAACTAGGTCAGGAGTCACCAAACTACGGCCCGCGGGCCGTATCCGGCCGCGACATCATTTCATCCGGCCCGCTGACGGTACTCAAACTTGCTTGATATAACTTATGGAACATGAGGCATTTTGATACAATTTAAATGTAAATAATATGTTTAGAATAATAAGAGATCTTCACGCGTGCGGAGACCTCCTGGCTTTTATGTGTCTTTAATTTAAATTTTTTTAGTAAATAAATATGTTGGTTGTCTTTTTTTGTATGTGTGCATTGCACGCCACTCACCCATGATTAACTTAATTTTTCGTCTTTTTCCCCAGAGCTTTCGTTCTGGCTTGCACGTATTGTTAAAGTTAGTTGCATATCCTTTACAGGACGTTTGCAGTCAACACCAGCATTGTTTGCTGTTGTTGATATCTTGGCAAGTTTACGTTCAGTAGTTCGCCATTGCTTTCTGAACGACCGGCACCCATACCAAAGCGTAAAAACCAGCACAACGCGGTCTGCTGCCAAATCGTGCGCAGCTGTGTTTCGAACCCGGGTATACGGGATTACGAACTGCGTCTGTAAGACCTTCGCCACGGAGACGACGCAAGTATTGTACAGAATGAGTATCCGGCCTGCACTAATCATTTTGTCAGTTATCCGGCCCGCCGTGAAAAAAGTCTGGTGACCCATGAACTAGGTGATAGTGCCTCGAGGGGGCGACGGTGTCATGAGGAGGCGGGAGCGACACGAGTAGCCAACAGTGTCATGAAAAATCAAAGGCTGTGAATGGTGTTTTTTTTGTTTGGTTTTGTTTGCGCTCACTGGCTTTGAACTCAAGCGTAGTCCACTCATGTGTTATTTCTTCTAGTGCACCGGCCTGATGTTTGCGTGTGGATTAGCTATCCCTATTACTAGTGTCCCTCGCCATCAGGCGAACACACTCGAACTTCTGAGATATCTTGTCATTTACGTTCACAAGTCAAGGAGGGGAAGTCACCATTTAAGTCCAACTGAACGGTCAGTGCCATGGGCGGACATGGTTCGCAATCTCACACGGTCACCAAAGTCTTCGATCAGGTTTGTAGCCGTGTCTTGATTAAGCCATGTAACCCATCCAAATATGCATGCCTCTGCTTTCCCTCTTAACATGCCTAAACATTGCCTACAATATTGTAAAGGGCATACATACTGTATATTATGTTATATGGAGTGGTGTAAATCGACATCATTGATAGCGTGCTATAACAGTATCAGAACCTAACGAACGAAAGAAGAAGGAAAATGGCGAGCTTACATACACGCACCGAATGTAACGGATGAGGGTATACATGAATGGATGCATACAAGATTGGAGGATGGATGCATGGTTGTGTCGATCGATAGAAAAATGTATGCATGCATGGGAATGTGGTAGGGTGCGGGGATAGATGGTTGGGTTGACTGATGGAATGATAAATGCGGGATGGATAGACTTTTACGTAGATTGATGGATGATCGATGGATGGATAGGTAGATGGAATAGGCGGGAAGACAGACTAGCCGGTGGTAGATCGGCTTGCCGATAGACAGACTGACAGACAGATAATGTATGTTCATTTAAGAAAATATACTTTATCTTAATTGGCTAAAAAAAATAATTCAGTTCAGTTCAGTATTTACGGGGGTAAAAAAAAATTCGGCCTCGTTCAACCTGCTTTTTCTGATTTGATTATAATAGAGATCCGTGCTTGTGTATGTGAATTTTGATCTTATTTCTATTTTTGCTCTCTTTTCAGTTAGCCCTAAATAGGACTGGCAAAAATTTTAAAAAAATAAAAATCCACCTTCCTTGTATAAAGAAGAGAGAAATCAAACGACAGGCAATCTTCCCGTGGAAAAATGCCACAATGGCTGTTCGATACGCTGGCATAATTGTCAACAAACCAGCCATCCCGCGAGCGATTTCTGATCAATGTTCACCTTTGTCTTATCAATCAAGAATTTGTGTTCAATATCAGCCCCCTTCTCTTTTGTAGTTTGCCCGACTGTCTTTGAAGTGCCGTTTTCTGCTCAGCCGTGTATTGATTTCTATTTAAATCAATCATGTTGTGCTTTATTCTTTGTATTCCATATCTGGAGTTGTCAATGCTGTTTTTGTCGCGGCCAGTGACTTGGTTCATTCGTCGAAATGTTTTTGTTTCTATAGAACATTGGATAGCATCAATGTTCTTTATTGTTTGCCATTTCGTCCTTGAACCTTTTAGTGGAAAATGTTTTCTTCTTCATCTTCTTCGCGTTGTCGTCTTTTGGAGCAAAGATCCTCAACCATCTCAGTCAAGGCTGTTTATTCTTGAACAAAGAACATTTTGTTACACTTCCAGACTATAAACGAACTTAATTTGGAATCAATCTTCCAAGTATTTGATAGAGATAACAGCATTGCATTTTCCAAATGAAGAATATTCTCTGCAATTTATATTTGTCAATCGCTGCAAAGAATATAAAAAACGTTTTTAAGAGTTGTATTGAGCCAATCTTGTACGGAAGCAAATCGTGGAAAATTAGCAGACAAGTGAGAGTATTAAGTGGAAGCTGCAGATACGTGATTTTAACGAAGCTCGATAAGAAGACCGTAGATGGATAGAAAGAGGGATGAAGATATCTTCACAGAAATTAACTCACAAGGAAAACTAGTTGCTGGCATCAGAAGTAGCCAGTCCTCATTCTGTGTTCATGTCATGAGTAGAGGAAACCTGGAGTAGGTCATCTCAACTGAAAAGATTGAGGAGACGCGAAGGCTGGGTGTTACCAAGAGAGAAGATGCTGGGAAGTTTAACACGGTGGCATTGAGGAATATTAGTATCCGAAATGATTGTCACTTCGCGAGACAAAAGTCTGTGGACAGGCATGATCGCCAACGCTATACGGCATGCTCTGTACGAAGATGAAGAATATTCCTGGTCTGTACACCGCGTGGCGGCAGCTCTAGGACAGGCCAGGGGCCGTTAATCCGCGGCTTCATTTTTAAATTTTTTTTACCCGCTCGCTCGCTTTGAGCTCAAGTATAGTCCATACACACTACTTCTAGTAGTTCATTCATTCATTCATTCATTCATTCATTCATTCATTCAGTAGCATATCCTTTGCTGAACCTCGCTCCCAAACAACCTTCCGGAAAACCTCTCGATCATAGGAAAGATGTCCCTCGTCCGATACACCCATCTGGAGATCCACCGCCACATCCTGCACCCATTTTATCTTCACTTCTAGTTGTGCTAGACTGAATTTTGCGTGCGGATTAGCTTTCCCTATTCACAGTGCCCCTCGCCATCCGGCGAACCCACTCCGGCTTCAGAGGTACTTGTAATTTACTTCCCCAAGTCAAAGACGAGATGTCAAAACATTAGTCCAACTGTCCGGTGTAGGGGTTGAACCCCTGACCTTGGCATCAGCACACCGGATGTGTAAGAACACGCTTTCTAATTCATTCGGCCAAGCTGCCTTCGGCCTATTTAAATACCACACAACCAGTGAGGAATTGTCATTTGAAGGGTACAGGTATATTGCTGTTTATTTGTTGTTGTTGTTGTTGTTGTGTCTGTGTGTGTAAGCGTGTGAGTTTGTTGTGTGTGTGTGTGTTTATGTGTGTGTGTATGTGTGTGTGTGTGTGTGTGTGTGAGTGTGAGTGCATGTGTGTGTTTTTAGCAAACCGATTTCGTTAGGCTAGAATAGTTTTTGATCTACACACCCGATGAGTGTTACACGGCGTGACCGACAAAGATGACTGATCAACAACAGCTATGTAACTTGTGTATATTTATTATGTGGTTGTATCCGTATTTGTTTGTTGTTTGTGCGCTGACGAAGACTCTAACCACATGGCCATCTTTGCCATTTGCAATTATTTTCTTACGAGTTCCACATATTGTTTATCGTTGATTTAAAAAGTAGGCTAGCAAAGAACATGTGTCATATGTAGTTCTGTGTGTTTCGTTTTCATTTATTTATTATATTCCAGAATTTGACTTTTGTTCAATCTGGAAACTGCACACGTTCCATACAATATTATATAATTTTATATTCATTGTTACATTCACACGAATCTTACTGAGCGAAAGAAGCCACATACGTGTGTCACATAGAGAACCATTCTGAACCGATAACCTCTTAAGGAGAAAGCACATTTTGTCAGTTTGTTGGAGAGATAAAGGGAAGCCCTGGTGAATGAAACGCCAGGTCAGGTGTAGTTGTAGAGTGCCAAGATCTCGAATAGAAGGTATGTGGGTCAGACGGCTTGTTAATCAGGATGAATCTATTCTCATCCTGCCAATCTTCCAGTCTCTCTCCTCTCTGGTCCATGTGATCAGCGAATGGATGTGTGTCACATAGAGAACCATTCTGAACCGATAACCTCTTAAGGAGAAAGCACATTTTGTCAGTTTGTTGGAGAGATAAAGGGAAGCCCTGCAAAGCAACCCCCATGGACTCATGTATTAAATTCGGAGATAAAGTCTCTACTCCAACCTCACAGCGAAGGATGCGAGTCCCTTTCAGGGCTGAGAGGACTTGAACGCCAGAGCACTGGCTTATGAGCTAAACCCCAATCTTCTAGAGCAGTGGTTCTCACCCGGTGGGGAATTTCCCCCGCCCCAGGCGGGAATTTTAGGGTTTCTGGGATGGAGGAGAATTAAAATGATTTCAAAATCGCGACAATACAAGAATCTGTTACTTGATATTGTTTTTCCCTCCATACTTTACGGTTCTGTAATTCTCGCTCTTCCGAAATTCGTTTTATAACATAAGCAGACCTGCAAATCACGTTTTATGTAGACGTCTAGACTTGCTCTAGTATGTGTTATTAAATTTAGTTTCCAGTTTTACAGGGCAAATTTATAGGGAGAAGATACGAAAGTGTGTGTGTGTGTGTGCGCGCGCGCGTGAGCGTGCGCGCGCGCGCGCGCGTGTGTGACATTCTGAACTTATGGTGAAGGGGTGCATGGGCCAAACAAGCTTGAGAACCACTGTTCTAGAGCATTCACCAACCAGTCAACCATTCAATGGTTCATGTAAGATTGTCAAAAGTCACTTGCGTACAGATACAAACACGTGTGCCCGTTATTTATACAACCTCCCACGGCTAGAATTCAATTCTGTCTGACCGATAGGAAACACAAGATTGTTTAGCAAGGCTGAGGCTGTGACAACATATTGCATTTACCTTTCATTATTAGTAAGCACAATTCCGGTCAAATATGGCTGACAGGCCGGTGATACGTTAAGGTCTGTGTGTGATTTTATTTCTAGAGATGGTTTTCTTGTGCGTATCTCCTCATTTTGGAAATTATCATTTGATTTGGTCAACAAGATACTGGCCTGGCTGTTTGGTTCGGAAATAAAATGCTGATAAAATGTGAAATACTTCAATTTTCAATAGTAAACATTCTGTTGTTATGTAAAGGTCAAGGTGAGTCTGCCAGAGTCGCATGAAGAAATTCAAAAGTACTAAATAGCATATGCATGTTTTCGGGATACAAGAGCTTTGATTCAAAGTACAGAAGAACAGAATCGTAAAGGCAACTGTTTCAGTCATGTGCCTCTTTGTTGAATATTTTGGATTGTTCATACCAACGGTTCTTGTAAATACGTCATTAAGTATAATAAACTTTTCTTCTGGGGTACTCTCAAACGCAGTGGCTAAAGCTGTTGTACACTGGCGGTGAAGTCATTATTTTGGTTGTATCTATAAATAACAGACCGGAGGAACAGCACTATGTGCTCGTGTGTCGAGTAAGACCATAGTCTACTCTTGCAAAAGATAGGTGCTGAAGACGGAGGCAGCCAGCCAGGAGGCGCACCACAGAAATCAGGCTGCCACGCAATAACGCCGTGAATTATGTCGACAACTACTACATGTTATGGTGCTCGCCCTGCTCTGGTACCCACAGACAGGTGCAGTGCCGGGCTTTATGCCTCGTAAGGGTCTAACCACAAATAAGGGAGGTCCTTCTCAGATGTCCAGCGGAGCCAGAGGGCCTGAAAATAGACCGTTTGGCCGTACCAAACAAAGACTTAAAATAATGCACTGGAATGCAGAGGGTATCACCAAAAAAAAGAATAGAACTAGAAAACATCTTGGCCAATGAAAATGTAAGTGTATGTTGCTTGCAAGAAACTCACCTGAACGAAAATATAGCCTTCAAAATCAGAGGCTACCAGTGTTACCGATCTGACCGAAAGGACAGGAGAAAGGGTGGGATACTGACTCTTGTCAAAAACAACATTCCTGCTTCCCAAATTGAAGTTCACATGGAAGGGGCTGAGTATCAGGCACTTAAACTTAAGACAGACAATACAGACTTTCACCTGATCAATTACTACTGTCCAAATGACCGCCCACAGGCACTGGACACACTACCATTAAAAGGAAAAATGATTGTGTGTGGCGACTTCAACAGCCATTCGCAGAGCTGGGGCTATGATCACATGGACCAGAGAGGAGAGAGATTGGAAGATTGGCAGGATGAGAATAGATTCATCCTGATTAACAAGCCGTCTGACCCACATACCTTCTATTCGAGATCATTGGCACTCTACAACTACACCTGACCTGGCGTTTCATTCACCAGACCTGGAGTGGAACATTACACGAATTGTTGGGAAACAACTTGGTGGCAGTGACCATCGGCCAGTCTTTCTAACTGTAGAAAATGAGCTTGTAAGTGAAAGCAGCACCATCTCGAGGTGGAACTACAAGAAAGCAGACTGGGCAATGTACAAGCATCGCACTAGCATACTGGTTAGAAACCTGAACACTGAGAAGGACATAAATAAAGTAGTTGAAGAGTTTGGGAAATGCATACTACAGGCAGCACGCGAAAAAATACCAAGAGGAGCCCGTAAACATTATAAACCCTACTGGAATAGTGAACTGGAACAGTTGCATAATGATGTGGATATATGTAGAAAACAAGCAGAGGCCAATCCCAGCCAAGAGCACCACAATAAATATCAGCACGCAAAAGCCAAATTTCAAAGGGCCCAACTGCAGGCTAGACGGAAAAGCTGGCAGGAGAAAACAGAGTCACTGAACTTTGAAAAAGACACAAGAAAGTTATGGAGGCTAATAAAACAGCTTAACGATGAGGGCACAGGGAGAAACTCAAAATTGCGCTACATAAAGACGGAAACACCTTAACAGGAAAGCAAGCAGCTGACCATTTTGCGGACTCATTCGCACAAGATAACAATATTGAAATTAGTCCAGAGAAACAACAGGAGATTCGAGAGAAATGGCAAAATACAGGACAGAAGGAAGTTGTACATGAGGTTATGGAGACACCTATCACATTCAGTGAACTGGAGCTAGCCATTTCAAAACTGAAAATGAGAAAATCACCAGGAGCTGATGGTATCTCCAATGAAATGATCAGGAACCTAGGAACAGAGGCCAAAGCAAAGCTGCTACAGATCTTTAATAATACATGGACCTTAGGCAGTGTTCCACAAGTCTGGAGAGAAGCAATCATGATACCCCTCCTAAAATCTGGGAAAGACAGTTCCATTGCCTCCAGCTACAGACCCATTAGCCTCACCAGTTGTCTCTGCAAAACAATGGAACGCGTCATCAATCACAGACTACAGTGGTACATTGAAAGTGAAAACATCCTTGTGCCACAACAGGCTGCCTTTAGGCAGTGCTACTCTACGGAAGATCAGACAACCTACCTCTCTCAAGAAGTTGAGGATGCATTCCAAGAGAAGAAGCTGGTACTTGCGGCTTGGATAGATCTGAAGAAAGCCTTTGACAAAGTCTGGAAAGAAGGTCTGATGAAGAAACTGAGAAACTGTAAAGTCAATGGAAGAATGTACAAATGGGTAAAAGCATACTTGCACAACAGAAGAGCCCGAGTACAGATAGACGGTCTCAAGAGCAAGAAAGTATCTATTGCGTCACGGTGTTCCCCAGGGCGGAGTCCTGTCCCCAACACTTTTTCTAATCTTCATCAATGATCTTGTTGCTAATCTACCCAATGGAATTAAAGCGGCAATGTACGCTGATGACCTGGTTTTGTGGAGCGCAAATGAACATGCATCAGTGGCCACCATATTGCTACAAAGAGCTGTAGATACATTTGTTGCATGGGCGGATAGATGGTGTATCAGCATAAACACTGACAAGTGCAGCACCACTCTATTTACCCTTTCTCCGAAACAAAAGGCAGGGAGCATTCAGATAAATGGAACACCCCTAAGAGAAGATAAGGAACCAACATACCTTGGTGTAACATTCGACGACAAGCTGACATGGAGAAAACACATAAAAAAGCAGTAGCAAAAGCCAGAAGGAAAATTGCCATCCTGAGAAAGCTAACTGGAACCACGTGGGGAGCCAGTGGGAAAATACTTAGCAAAGTTTATCAACAGAGCATACGACCACACTTGGAATACGGGTCAACTGCGTGGTGTTCAGCATCAAAAACTACATTGCAGGAGCTGGACAAGGTGCAAAATCAAGCTCTTAGAGTCATCACAGGAGGGATGAAATCAACCCCTATAGTAGCAATGGAGAAAATGGGGAGGACACAAGCTTTAAGAGAACGCAGAGATACAAAAACACTAATACAAGCAGAAAAGTTTCTCAGCTTGCCAGGCCACCCTATGAAGAACAGATTTGAAAACTTAGCTATGGGGCGGTTGAAAAGAAGTAGTTTCATCCACCAGGCCAAACAACTCTGCAGAGAAACCATCGATCTTCCCACAGTTGATATCCCCCTGACAACTATTCCAGAGCGAACCCCGTGGAAAGATGAACATAGAATATCACTACAAATCCAGTCAAAAGTGAGAGGAATATTTGACAAGGAAGAACAGAACAGTGTACAGCGCAGAACAGCCACTCTCAGCTTCCTTGATGACGAATACCCACAGGACCTCTGGATCCGAGTCTACACAGATGGGTCAGCACAAAATGCTGTTCGAAATGGAGGAGCGGGAGTGTATATAGAATACCCAAATAATACTAGAGACACGGCCAGAATTCCAACAGGAAAGTACTGCCATAATTATGATGCTGAAATTGAGGCAATCAAGATAGCCACAGAGAAATTACAAAATACCAGCCATGGTACACAACCTGTGGTGATATTGACAGATGCAAAATCCGTAATAGAGGCGCTCCTGTCTGGGAAATTGCCAGTTCTGAGGACACTACTTTCTGAACTTAGCAGTCATCGTAAGATCACCATACAGTGGATACCATCCCACTGTGGAATCCCCGGAAACGACAGAGCTGATCGATTGGCTAAGGAAGGAGCACAAGAAGAACAACCAGATGTGCCTATTACATACCACCAAAAGAAAAGAATGATCAAATCAGTCAGAAGGCCACCAAACCTTACTCAAGACGACTACCACGTTATGGACAGACCAGAACAGGTCATTCTTCTGCGCCTCAGAACAGGACACAATAGATTACGCAACCACATGTATACAAAATTCAAGATTGGTGACTCAGCCATGTGCACATGTGGTTTGGCGTCGCAGACAGCAGAGCACATACTCCAGGATTGCCCAAACTACAACATATCCAGGCGAACCTTCTGGCCTAGAGAGACAACAGTGGAAGATAAACTCTATGGACCGCTGAATGAACTAAAAAAGACTGTTAGATTCATACAAGAGACAACATTGTAGTTATAAACATAATTTAGGCGAACGAAAGAAGAAGAAGAAGTAAGCACAGAAGAGATGAATGAAATCATTACATAAAAATAGGTTCAACAAGTACAATAACAATGTTAAGAGGTGTATCTGACTTCAATAAAATAGATCCCCAGTACATGGCATGTCTAGACGTATAATATAATACAATTCCACGTACATGGACTGGATAGAAACAATTTATGGCACTCTTCTGAATACCGGTCCCAAATTACTTCTTTTAAAAAGCATCCCTTACAGGACCTCATTAGGTGAATTGATAAAAAATATTAAACACTACGAACTAAAATATAAAACTGAGAAAATCGAAATACGTACCAATAATATTTGACAGTTACATGTGGCAATACGCACGTACAATAAATAATTTGGTACCGTTATTTATTACGTACAGTTATTGAGTGTGTGGTGGCCTGCTAGACCGATAGATAGATGCAATAAAAGTTTTTGGGCCCGGAGGGCCCTCACTGTCGTCGGAGTGTATACCTATCAGTTATATGTGGAAATACATACGTACAAGATATAGATATACAATCCGACGACAGTGAGTCTCCTCCGGGCCCAGGAAACATATATTGCATCAATCGATCAGTCTAGCACAGTGGTTCTCAACCTATTTTGGCCCGTGCCCCCCTGCACCATATTTTCAGAACGTCATCCCCCCCCCCCCCCCTTTCGTATTTCCTACCTAAAATCCCCCCCACCCCTTTTTTTTACACAGTATACGTAATAATGGAAGCTAAATTTAATAGCACATACTAAAACAAGTATAGACATCCACATAAAACGTGATTTGTGGGTCAACTTACTTTATAAAATGAATTTTAGAAGGGTGAGACGTACAGAACCGTAAAGTATGAAGGGAAAAACAATATCAAGTAATCGGTTCTTGTATTAACGCGATCTTGAAATAATCGTAATCTCCCCCCCCCCCCCCCCTGGAAACCCTAAAATTCTCCCCTCAGGGGGGAGGGGATTCTTCACTGGTTGGGAACCACTGGTCTAGCAGTTCACACACTGAACCGGAAGTGATCGACAACATCACCTAATGAGGCCTTGTAAGGGATACTTTTTACACTAAATAATTTGGGACCGTTATTCGGAAAAGTGCCCAATTGATTAAATAACGAAGTGAAAGTTTGACTGCTTTGGGTATAATAACCTTATCAATTCATTATAATAATTATACTGCATGGAATTGGTAAATGCAAACGGAAAATAGAAAGGTTAAGTCGGAATTTCAAAGCATGGACAGACCGAGTGTTCCTAATATTTACAACGGAGAATATATAACAATGGAGGACTGAGGGGTAATACTTTCACTCTGACACCTATATTACCCTCTACTGGGGTTGAGGTCTGGCGTGTTCTGATATGAACTTTTTTGTAGTGCCATTTAGCAACACTTCATGTCTAGTAATTCATTCCTTGACACCAAACACGTGTTATCACTAGAGGAGTGTTTTATATATCTGAACTAATAACTGTTGCAAAGAATATAGTCAACTATATTGCAGTCAATTTTATAGCATTACATACTATAAGCGTACTTAATAAATAAACAGAACGATTTACCGAATGTATTGATACGTATATTCTAGAGAATATATTCTGGTGTCAATTTATCTTTGTGTCTGTGCATATCGTATATTCTAGAGAACGGAGAAATGTGCACACAGGAAAAACAAATAGGAATGACGCATGGCGCCGATGTCAACGATTGTCTGAATAAAGAGAAAACGATTGTAATAACTGATAGCTGGTATCTCGTCCCCTCTGATGTGTTAGCACAGTGGTTCTCAACCGATGGGGAATTCCTACCCCGAAAAAGGGGGGGGGGGGGGATTTTTAGGGTTTCCGTGGGGTTGGGGAGGGGGGGGGATGGTTAAGAATATTTCAACATCGCGTTAATACAAGAACCGATTACTTGATATTGTTTCCCCCTCCATACTTTACAGTTCTGTACTTCTCGCCCTTCATAAATTCATTTCATAACGTAATTAAACCTGCAAATCATGTTTTATGTAGACGTCTAGACTTGTTCTAGTATGTGTTGTCAAATTTAGCTTCCATCTTTACGTATACTGTGTAGGGGTCGGGGTGGTGGGCTTTCGCCGTAACCCCGTATATTCTCTTGAGTAACGCAGCTGCGCCCGAACCGGCAGCGGTTCGAGCCGCGGTGGTAACTTATGCCTGTCGCTCAGAAAGCAATGGCAAACTACTGAGCGTAATCTTGCCTAGTACATCAACAGCAGCTGAAAAATGCTGATGTCGATTGCAACGTCTTGTAAGGGATATGCAACTTAAAAAACTAACGCCGTGGGTTTGCTTAAGGTTCAACCATCTCTAGATAGGTTTCAATCAAAGTTATAAGCTAAATCTACCCCTGGTAATCTACCCAGGTAATACTGACAGTCCGAATAAAACTAGGGCCTTGGGGCTTACTTGATTTCCAACTGCGGTGAGATTTTTAGGCTTGTAAACTACGTGAGAGAACATTTGTATGTCGCCATTATCCGAGTAGTTTAGGTATCTAAATTCTCTATCCACGAGATCACTGGAAATATGATATTCATAGAAAACAATATATGTGGTAAATATTTCAAGACGAATGCTGAGAGCGAATCGGGAAATTTGAAAGTCATAGTCAGGGGCGTTTACTAAAACCTCACATGCGCCCGACTTCTATCTCCAATGATTTCAGATTGCAGACACGATACTTCAATCAGCTGTAAAAATGAGCCTGCTGCCCCCCCCCCCCCCCACTCCCCACACATACACATACACACGCACGCACAAACGCACGCACACACGCCCGCTCGAGATAACCATTTGACCACCTTTTGAGTGCCTTTTAAGTGAACACGGAAATGATCGTTTACGCGTAAAGGCGCAGTGGGATATAGTGGTAGACTCATATGTGTATTGACCAATCGGCGCTCAAAGGATGATGCAGTATATATGACAGTATATATGACAGTATTTATGACAGTATATATGACAGTATATATGACAGTATATATGACAGTATATATGACAGTATATATGACAGTATATATGACAGTATATATGACAGTATATATGACAGTATATATGACAGTATATATGACAGTATATATGACAGTATATATGACAGTATATATGACAGTATATATGACAGTATATATGACAGTATATATGACAGTATATATGACAGTATATATGACAGTATATATGACAGTATATATGACAGTATATATGACAGTATATATGACAGTATATATGACAGTATATATGACAGTATATATGACAGTATATATGACAGTATATATGACAGTATATATGACAGTATATATGACAGTATATATGACAGTATATATGACAGTATATATGACAGTATATGTGACAGTATATATGACTGCCGTTGCTCATACTTCCCACGACAGCCCTGGTACAAGTTTTAGGCGGGGTCGATATGGTCGACTGCTCAATTAAAATATAATAAAAACCTGTCTCTAAAGGGAATCGAACATATCGCCATCGCGCCAGCAGACAAGCGTGCTAATCGCTGCGGAAAGTCGCAGTACCTTCATAACTACTAACATAAAATAATTTTAACAATGTAAATTATGTTTATAGGAAACATGAGGTGGACTATCACGAGCACAGAAGTGCTGCCCAATCACAACACCCACAGTTTATAGAGGAATCCAGGTGAGTGCTGTATTCGTGATTGACTTAATGTGGATTTAGGGTTACGTGAATAGTGTCTCTTATACATCATGAGGGCATTTTGATATCCAATGCACATGTTCACACAGTCTCTTCCCCTTTCTGTGCCTATCTGTCTCTGAAATTGTATGTACTCTATACGCTTAAAGAACAGTGTATTGCAAGTTGCTGTAATATATTTTCTTCTTTATCTACCAACCAACCCACCCCAAACCCTACTGTCCCAAGCTGTCCCATGTAGTTCCGTCCATGTACCCCCGATGTGATTCATTTCCGTTTCTATTTCTCTTCTCCGTGTGTTTTCATGTCTTCTCTATTTCTTTTGCCCTAATGACTCTAGACAAATGCCTGTCTAGTTGGAAACGTTATATAGGAATGGGTATTGGATATGCTGTTCATGTTGTTATGGACTCCAAACCCACGAATTCCAAAATCGTTGAACGGTAGTTGCCACCGCGTGTAATTTGCTTCAACACAAGAGGGCACTAGCGGGTTACATCTGGTAGCAGAACTCTTGTAAACACGATGATATTCAACCGTGGTTCGTTCGTTTGGTCACTTTGGTTTGTTCAGGACGCCCATTCAAACCAGAATCGTCTTGTCGTATATTAACAGGTTAAAATCCTTCTTTGGAAAGGCAACATTAGTGTTAGTATTTCTCATACTTGAAAAGTCATAATTAGTTCCCCTGACACATCTAATAACACGCTGGCACCTTGTCGTCTTGACAGACGATTATTTGTTACATTGTGCTTCCAGAAGGAACAGCAGCTAACATCCATGGCGGTAGCGAATGTGAGTAATCAGACCAATTCGTGCTGTATATGTTCGTCCAACAAGGTTGCATATAAAATCATGGTAATTTCTACCATCATGCACCATCTTACGTCTCACACGCTCTGTGTGTGACCTATCTGCAATAATTTTCTCCGTTGTCTTTATTCCATTTCTGATCTTTGCCCTCCATGCAACACGATCAGCAGAGACTTGCCCCTAAGCTGCAATATCAATGCCTGTATCAGTCATGTCCCGCTTACACACATTTTTGTATCGTAGTACACGCCGACCTCAAGATCCTTTATCTATCTGTAATTCACCATAAAAGATGTCGCTTGGTATTCTACCATTATCCATCCTCCTAACGTGTCCTATCCATCTAAGTCTACGAAGACTGAGCATGGAACAAACCGTCACACAACCCGACATTTCCAATACTTCAGTATTTGTGATTTTGTCTTGCAACCTAATACCAAGTATTCTTCGCAGACATCGCATGTGAGAGCTGAGTTTAATCGTTTCTCTTAGTGTAAGTATGTTGACCAGGCTTCACTCTGAAAAAGAAGAGTACTAAGGACACAGGCTTAATAGACCAGAACTTTTGTCTTGGCAGTAAGCTTCCTGTTCTCCCAGACTCTTTTGATTAACCTGTTCATTGTTGTTGCTGCCCTACCAGTCCTGATGTTGATTTCTGATCTAGTGATAATTTACTGTTTACCTCTGACCCTAGATATGTAAACGTTTCTATATCTCTAATTAAGCGCCGTCAATAAATATTCATGGTACGCCATGCGTAAGGACTTCTAACCCGTAACTGCCACCTCTCGCTTTGATTCAGAGACCAGTAAGATCAGGGATGGAATTATACCTCTCCATAGCACAAAGCCTGTGCTGAATTGTAGAGATCATGTGTTGCCCATGCAGCATGATATCTCTCTCTCTCTCTCTCTCTCTCTCTCTCTCTCTCTCTCTCTCTCTCTCTCTCTCTCTCTCTCTCTCTCTCTCGGCCTGCGTGGTTTACTCCAGAGGAAAGGTAACACCAGTACATCTGGAACAAGACAAGCCGAAGAAGCTGCCGAATCAGCAAAGCAATGCTCTAACTGTCCGCCTGTCGGAGCTTCAATCCTAGACTAGCTGCCTACCAAGGCTTAGGGCCTGGTCTGCCCTACCATTGCATTTCATCATTAGGTTGCACTTCATCGCCCTAGGGTAAGGCTTGTGCCCTCCCAATTTAGCCCCTCCTCCAGAAACCGTTGGCACAATTTGGGGTGTCGTGTTTGATGAGCGCCGCCTAACAAAGGGCGCTAACAGAACGCGGGTAGTACCGTTTACTGTCATACGGTAGATCAGTCATATCTGACTAAGACCTGACTCCTCACGTCTAATAAATTAAAAAACAAATGTGACAACGTTCTCCACAGCGTATTACTAGAAGCACGGGTGCATCAATTGATCAATACATTTACATAAACGTATGATTGTCAAGTGATGAAGTATCTATCTCAGCATCAGTTATATGGAACTGCAGGAATTCTGTAGTATTAGTTCTGGCGTATGTTTGCTAATGATTTCACAGTATTACGGTTTATACTAAGGATTCTAAGTTTATTAGCTGGTTCTAAAATGCATGTCTCTCTGCCGTTATGTCTTTTTGTTTTCCTTATTCTATCTCTGACTATCCGCCAGGTTGTTCCTATTCGTCCTTTCGTAGCTCAGCGTCCAGCTATCTCCGATCCTGTTGTCACATCTCAGCATCTAGTTCATATATCTTCACGTCTAGTTCATCTCCGTGTCTAGTTTATCTCCGTATCTAGTTGTTCTCTATGTCTAGCGGTTGCTTAGTCTTGGTTGGCTTCTTTATACACTCGTTTTAGTTATTTCTGGTATGGGTTTATTCCGTCTTGTTTACGCTGTACTTACGTTGCGATCCTTCTAGAATGGGATTCAACTGCGTTATCACCGCCTTGGCAGGTTAATTAAATAACAGACTTAAAGTGCTTTTAAAAATCACGAAGATCCCTGTAGCGGTTTCTTATTTCATAATACATCGTTCGTACGTCATACTTGCGTAAGGTTATCATTCCAATTTTGTTGTTTATCATCAACGTGATTTCTAAACAAGTAATTATTATTACAGTATTGCATGTGAACATACCTGACTTATGACAAAATAAAATAAAGTGTTATATACGTGAATTGTACTTTTATATCTCATTCCTCGGGTAAAAACGCAGATAAATGAAGTACCATAAAATGTAGGTCAATACAATGTAACGTAAAATGCACTGGTTTTCCTACATACGTTTGCATAAATGAACAGTCACAGAGCTTTCCAAACATATATCTATAACAAATATCTATAACATATATCTAAATATGTGCAATACCTGTTTATAGACCATGGCTTGCGCGGTTGATCACCATGTCTGTCCAAAGCATCCTGTTTCGCCCACTGCCAACTATGTTCCTCCACGCTATGCTATGAAGCTGTCTTGCAACTTGTGTTGGTTTCCCCCTGCCTCTCTTCCGCTCCAACTCTCACTGTGCCACAACGTACTCTAGCTTTAATCTGTTTATGATGTGCCCACATAATGTAGGCTGCCTTCGTCTGATGCAAGTAATCAGTTCACTTTGTGAGTTAACTTCTTCCTAGATATCTTCATTACGCTGTTTATTTGTCCCATCATTCTTCTTAAAAACGACACCTCTGCAGCTTTCACATAGTTTCTCACTAATCAGCTCATTGACCATGATTCACTTCCGTACATAAGGATCGACACGACGTAGCTCATAAGAACTCTTTCTCACGTCGATTGACCAACAATATATTGAACTGAATTTTCTTCATCTTATAAAATGTTGGCTACACCACAGTTCTAGATAAAAGTTATTCTTGAATACATCTTTTATCTATTATTATCAAAATATGTCATATTTATTTCTAATACATGTTGGTAAATTCCCCTGTTTCCTTATATATTTATAGTTGAAGAATCATGCAACATGTTCAATTTATAATCCAAGTTTAACAATGTGATTCTCACTCTGACTCTTTACAGTTTCAAAAACAGTATTGTGCCCGGAAAACGAGAAGGAACATACTCTCTTCCATTTGATGCCAGCATTACCATCCCAGAAGGCTGTTTCGGGAAAAGAGACACTTTAATATGCCGAGTTGCCACCCCACAGACACGGTGGCACAATTGTCCCTGCAACCTGTCTCCCAACGAACTCATTAACAGCGAAATCTACACACTTTCCTCTTCCGCGCACCTTCTGAAGGCAAATGTAATCTTTTGTGTACCTTTCCACCCGATAAACTTTGATTTTAATGAGATTAAAGTGAAGGTCAAATGGAGTGGCCATATTGAATGGGTTAATGTTGGCCATGTCGTGAAGGTAAGCACATTAACTATTTTTAATAAATAAATTTGTTAAATCTTCTTAATATACATTAAATAAGGTATGTGTTCAATACTGCTGGATTGTGATTGGTGCATCGAGTGTCTGTTACAATTACTAGACTTAAATAAACTATCATATTTTCTATCCCAGCAATTATCTATCCCCGGAAATTGACTATGCTGGACATTAAAGACATACTGGACTTGAACATACGCAGAGAAGGGAACTGACGAAAGATCGACATTCTGTCCGATCATTACTGATTAAAGCGACATTCTGTAATACTTGGTGATGATGAATCATAAATAACTCGGTTTTGAAAGATGGACTCAGAACAAAAAGAATGAAAGGAGCTTGAACGCTTTTAAGATTTAATTTAAAGTGAGCTGAGTTAGAAAATAGATCACATGAACACCATTTTAAAGACACTATGGCCATCGTTGACAATTATTGAACACAAAAACAAAACATGGGTTGTCTTGGAGCTTTCACAATATGAGACATGGGAGTATCCCAACGAAAACACCGTGGGACGAAATCTCCAGGAAAAGCCAAGAAAGCCCGCGAGAAAACTACACTACACTTGCATGCAAGGACAAGGGTGTTAGGGCTTACGCTGACCTAAAAAGAACTAGCGAGAGTTGGAGAAAACGGAATGACATGATCAAGCGACTTAACACTTTTAAGAGTGATCAACATCAAGCGCAATTTCACATTCCCAAACACACCGGTTCGAGGGCTCGAAATCTACCACGGGCGAATTGTCAGCCGTTCACTTAGTGAGCATTTCGTTGGTAAGAGCGTTGGTATTTCAGAAATCTGTGGTTAGCTACTGAACGCAAAATTGCCTTGTAAATCAAAAACAGTCAATATATGCTGGGTTAATCAGTCAATCAATCATGTGCCATGCCTGAAAGCGTGGGAGGTCATGACTCGCCATTTCACTCGATCACCAGAGTCGTGGATCAGCTCAGTGTTCCTGTCTCGCCCATGCCATGTGGCCAAGCGATCCAGGAATTTTCCTCTCGGTCTTCCTCTTGGGTTAGGAAGAACGAAATACCACAATGTAATATACAAGTAAATGGGAATATTCTTCAACAAGTGAAACGGTACAATTATCTCGGAATAGTCATACCATATGATGGGAGATGCGTTGAAGAGATTAGAACAAGAATCGCCATGTCGAAAGTAGCCTTTAGCAAGATGAAAAACATACTGACCAATAGAAAGATGTAAATTGAAACGAGAAAAGGACTGTTGAGGTGCTACATAGAGCCTGTTCTTTTGTATGGATGTGAAACTTGGACAATAAGCAGTCAAGCTGAAACACATCTAATGGCTGCAGAAATGTGGTTTCTGAGGAAAATGCAAAGAATATCAAGGACAGACAGAAAAACCAATGACCAAGTACTACAGGAGACAAATGAAAATCGTAAATTGATTAGAGAAATTAGACGTAGACAGTCAAAATTATTTGGACATGTTATGAGAAGAAATGGATTGGAGAACTTAGTGACAACTGGCAAGATCGAAGGGAACAGACCAAGGGGAAGACCGAGAAGTAAATACCTGGATGGCTTGGCCACATGGCATGGTCAAGACAGAAACACCAAGCTAATCCACGACTCTAGTGATCGAGTGAAATGGCGAGTCATGACCGCCCACGCTTTCCAGCATGGCACATGATTGATTAATTGATTGATTGAATGATTGATTGATTGATTGATTGCAACGTTCTGTAGAAGTGGTTTGTTACGTGCAACTAAATTTAAGCTGTTGATGAATAGACAAGGGTCTTTTATTCTTTCTAAAAGTATTCACTCTATATGTTAATCTGATCTCTCCATCTAAACCTTCTAAATATTATCCTTTCTAATTTCTAATGTTTTAGTCACTAGCTTTTCTGTGTTTTTTCATGAACTGTAACTTTAGCAACTTTGATTTTACTAATGTTTCAATTTGCTTCTTCGGGCGTTATCCGTGCTTTATATTTCAGCTTGATTTTTCCCAAGACTGACTCCACTATGCCAGGGGTCACCAAACATTTTATCACGGCGGGCCAGATAACTGATAAAATGACGAGCGCGGGCCGCATACTCTTTCTGTACAATACTTGCGCTGGTCTCCGTGGCGAAGGTCTTACGGATGTAACCCCGAATATCCGCGTTCGAAACACAGCTATGCACGATTTGGCAGCAGACCGCTTTGCGCTATATTTTACGCTATGGTATAGGTGCTGGTCGTTCAGAAAGTAATGGCAAACTACTGAACGTAAACTTGCCTAGACATCAGCAACAGCAACAAATGTTGGTGTTGACGGCAAACGTCTTGTAAAGTATATGCAACTAACTTTAACAATACTTGCAAGCCAGAACGAAAGCTCTGGGGAAAAAAAGACGAAAAACTAAATTAATCATGGTTGAGTGGCGTGCAATGCACAAAAAACAAAGACAACCAACATATTTATTTACTAAATAAAAGTAATCAAAGAAGGCGAAGTTAGCAAAAAGATAGTTGCATCAGATCAAGTGTGCACATATCCGAATCTCACAAACTAAGCAGTAAACAAAGTTAGTGAGATGTGTGAAACTGATATTTGTCTTTCAAGATATCATCAATGTTTGGTTTGGAATTGATGCATCCAATGAAGAGAATTTCTTTGAAATATTCACTAGTCAATCTCGATCGATATGTTGACTTTACAAACTTCATTTTTGAAAATGTTTGCTCACTGACATAAGTTGTTCCAAACACTGATGCCATACCAGCGGCAAATTTCTTCATTTTCGGAAACTCAACATCGGGTAAGCAGCGGTAACATTCAACACGTTTTTCTTCTCTGTGCTTCTCTTTCAACAAGTCATTTGCTTGCAAATCAGTGAGCTTCAACTGTAGTTCAACTGGCATATCATCAAGGTTACAATCAAACGGATTCTGAAACAGAAGAATGTCACTCTCAATTATGTCAAGATCTGAAAATCTCTCCAAACATGCCTCGTCAAGTCATAATTTTTTTCCCCGGAAAATCGAGGTTGACATCTTAGGTGATTGTAGCGCAAAACTCTTCGAAACAGTGAAAATGAGAAATGTTGTCTCCTTCCAGCTGTGCTTTATAAAATGACAGCTTTCTCCGAAATCCTTTGATGATTATGTAGAGACCACAGATGAGGTTATGCTTTCCATGAAGTGTCAAATTCAGTTCATTCATGTGAGATGTGATGTTGAACATATATAACAACTTTGTGACAGCCAGGTAGGATCTGACAGCTGTGGATCAACTCTATCTTTTTCAATGAGGAAAACATCTATTTAGTTTCGGAGCTTGTAAAACAGGACCGAAACAGGACTTTACCGCAGCTGAGCCACCTCAATGATGTGTGATAAGGCAAGTCACAGAATTTAGAATCAATTTCTTCAAGAAAAGCCAGGAACTGACGGTAATTCAGTGCATGTTCCCGAATCAAGTTCACAGCAGAAACGACTGGTTTCAGTACACAAGAAATATCTAAATCTTTTCCACAGAGTGCTTGTTGGTGTATGATGCAGCGTATGAACAGAGAGCCCGGAATTTGCAAATCTTCCACCTGAGACCTGATCTGCCCCATCAGATCTTTTCTCACTTCAGCCATGTTTTTTCCGTCATCAACTGTAACACCTCGAAGCCGATTTCACTGAAGGTTATAGTCTTGCAAAACTGTGTGCACTTCCATGCAAATGTCTTTTCCAGTTGTTGTTCCATGCATGCTGCAAACGGATGCCACCTCTTCCGTTATCTGAAAGTTCAAATTGATACCACGAATGACCACGAGAAGTTATGACGTACTCGAGAGATCAGTAGATTCATCCAGCGCCAGAGATTAAAACAACAAGTTCCCAGTTTTCTCGCGTATCTGTAACACTATGTTCTCTCCAAGTTCTTCTGTTCCTCACAATACTGAATTTCCGGAAAGGCTCATAGTTCCAAACAAATCGGCTTTCTCGGGACACAGGTCATTTGCTATTTCCATTATACACTCTTTAATGAAGTTGCTATCTGTAAACTGTTTTCCTCGTTCTGTCATCTTATGCACTATTTTGTAACTTGTACGAGTGACAGATTCATTTTCAGGAAACTTTCTCGTGAAGAGATTTCTTTGTGTTTCTGTTGTTTGTCCATCAAGAATGATGATTATCATTCATTTTATCCAGTGGGGTTGAAAGTATGGAGCCATGAGTTCTAAGATGGCTGGTTAGGCCTATTTTTAATCGAAATGTTCTTTACTATGTGGGCAAAGAATACTTTTCATTCCACGAGGAAGATCTCCTGCAGTGGTTTTTCTGTCCAGCCTTTTCTTCGCAGCTCGTTCAGTCCTGGTTGCTTCACATGTGATTGCACACTTGCGTAATGATATAAGCCACGAATTTCGGTCTTTGGCAGCAGTCTCCCAGGTGTTATGATGAATTCCAAAAGATTTCAGTGAGACTTTCAAAGTTTCTTTAGAGCATTTATGCATGATTCACCCTGTAAAAATGTAAATATCATGCCATGATTCAACCTGTACAAACTAGACCATGGTAGTTTCCTCTGGCCGCCATGGGAGCGTTTACCACAACGCATCTCGCCGTAAAAAAAATCCTTTTGGAGGCCTGTGATCTGGCATGCGAGTTAAGTCACAAGCCCAGCGAATCTGATTCTTAATTAGTAGAGTGTGGATACTGGGAATGAACGCTCTTTCTAGCACTTCAGTATCTGGGATCTTGTCGTGCCATTTAATCTTCAATAGCTTCCTAAGGCAGACTGTGTGTAAGTGGTTTAATGTCCTAGCGTGTCGCTGATAATCAGCCCAGGTTTCACAAGCATATAGCAGTGTGGATCTGCTTTGTAGACTTTCAGCTTTCTTTGCAGGCTTATTCCATTTCAGTTCCACACATTCTTGTAAGTCTGCCAAAGGCCGCACTGGCCTTGGAGATTCTTGCATTCACTTCTTCATCAATTGTGGCAGTTTGTGACACAGTTCTGCCAAGATTGGTGAATTTGTCCACAACACGTAGTCTATGACCATTCACTTTGATATTTATATATTATATATTATATTTGAAACAGTGTGTTGCACGTATGCCTTGTGCTGTTCGTCTCTCTGGGCCTAACGCGCCGTCTCTATCAAGTAGAGTACGTAATTCTAAGTTCCGATTGTCAAGGGAATATAGGTTGCTCTTGTAGCTTTACATGGTTTTTCTTTGTTTGTATCCGTTATCAGTTATCAGTTGGGGTATCTTCGTTGCACTCCGGACATGTCCATAGGTGCTCAGATCCTCCCCCCAGCATATGCATCAGCGTCCGGTGGCTAATAGTACCAGTTCTGTGTTGGTTGACGAGGCGCTTTGTTTTCCCGATGTACCTCTCGCGTCTGGCTGTGCCGATTCTTACTCCCAGGTCTTTCATCCTGGACAGCGATGTGGAATCATTGACGTCAAAGTCCTCTGTTCTCGCCATATCTTTAAGGACGTTAATAACATCGGCACGATCCATGGGCTGGCCATCTACAGGGGGTGCAGAGCCAGCCAGTTTGTCAGCTCGTTCATTTCCCTCGACTCCCGCATGTCCCGGACTCCCTTCGGCGTATCATCGGCTCCCGGTGGCGATAGTTAAGTCTTTGTTTGTAAGTCGACCACAGTATTGGCTAACCACCAACCGCGGCCAGCTGGTTAGGTAATGGTGGAGCAGACAATGTTTATGGCACCTTTTCTAGCCCCTTCCTCATGCTATAGATATGAGCAGTACTTTCCTATAGAAGGCTGCTCATTCACTCATGGGGCTGACGAATCCCTCTGCTGCTCCGGTCAGTAGAAGACGACCATATGGCCTGAGCCGCCTATGTGCAGGTCTGCGACTACGACTGCCAGCGTACCCATGCCTTCTGTTTCACCGCTCGCCCATCGCCACAGGGCTTGAAGGTGATATATAAAGATGGCCGAAGAATGATTTACGCGATGAACTGGATTAAAGTGAGGAAGAGTTGCGCAGATCGTCGACCTCAATCTCTTGCCTGAGTCCATCTGAGTCCAGTGGCAAGACAAGTCAAGACAGCTGGAGACGAATACAAGCGCAGTGGATGGCCAGTACGCTCTACGTGCCTTGCCATGCTCATTACGTTCCACAACGCTTAGCAGGTAAACGTCGTCTTGCCCGCTGAATCATCAATGATTTCTTCCGCGCAGTCTGCCGAATCCTGTCTTTACATGCTGTGTAGACATACATTTGATTTCTAAACAACGTTTCATGGACTCATATTTCTCAGAGCGTAACTTTCCAGGAAACTTTGAATACATTGATAGATATTTTGTTTTGTAGTGTCGCCGAAGATTGTACTCTTTCAAAATGGCAACACTTTCGCTGCATATTACGCAACTATATTCTGTTTTTTTGTTTCAACAAAGAAGTACTTTACTTCCATTCTTCATTGAAAAAGCGACACTCGGCGTCCACTTTTCTTATCTTAGTAGATATAATGAAAAGTCAAATACAGGGGATCTAAAAATGAAAAAAGACATTGAATTAGAAACATAATTAAAATCCTATTGAAAGACAAGGAAAGCAGATGACTAGGGGTCACTGGTGAAGCTACGGCTCACCAAATGTAATATAAAGTTTATAGGTACCTTTGGTAATAGAACATATCTCATAATAAATTTTGCATAATATATAAATAGGGCCGGACTAAATATAGAGCTTAGAGTAGGTTTTTTGTTTTCAGCCGGGGTTCCGCGAGTGGCAGCCAAAGAGTCCGCCGAAGCAGACCGAAATCGCCGAAATGCAACATTTCTGCCCATGTGGTTTATTACATAAAGTAGGACAGACACTTGGTTCATCGCACAGAGTTCCTTGAGCAAGGTAAACGTTTGCGTAAGGATCTGTTCCAGCAGAAAGGTTGAAAAACACTGGCCTAGAGACCAGCTCGATTAACACCTTGACTGGGGAATTCTTCTGAGCTGGGGATAATATTTTCGTAATAACTCGAGGCTTCTATGGTATTTGTATGCTAATTTTGCTGCTTCATTGTCTCTATTCACACTTGTAGCTCACTTAACTATCACTGCCAAACAAAGAAATCCGTATTACTTACCTATAAAATGGATGACTGGCAAAAAGAAGTAAATATTTCTGGAGCATCGGACCTGTGTTGACAGCCGGACGCACCTCTGTGTGTGTTACCATGGAAACCATGGCAACGTCAGAGCTTAGTCGGCGCTACCACGAACCCGAGAAGGAATTGGAATGGCGCGAAATAAGCAAACATTACAATAAACAAGAAAATCTAGATACAATAATATATAATCGAAAATAGTAAATTTAAGACACATAGCAGCCAGGAGATCTCTGCACGAGTGAAGATCTCTTATTATTTAAAAATAATATTTACATTTAAATTGTATCACAACATCTCGTGTTCCATGCGTTATATTAAGCAAGTTCGAGTACCGTCGGCGGCCGGATGAAATGATGTCGCTGGCCGGATCCGGCCCGCAGGCAATAGTTTGGTGACCCCTGCTCTACACGATGTGCTTCACATCCTTGTAACCTGCTGCCAGCACTATAAACAATATAAAATGACACAAAGTGGTGCAGCTTTACATAACAGAGTTACGACACATACAGAACGTTGCGGCGGTTAGCCTTCATCAGCAAACAAACACATTCACAAACACAACATACAGTCAAGGAGAACTCCTGTGACTACATTAGAAGGTGATGACAGGACGAGAGGAACAAATGCATGGAAAAATAGAAGCAATTAAGAGAAAATGAGAATTGAAAAAATGTTAATTGAAAAGAATGTTAGTTGAAGAAAATGTTTAATAGAAAAACTGTTAATAGAGAAAAAAACTGCATACTCACCTCACGTACGGATCTGTAAATGACTACTTAGTTAGTCAGTTAGTTAGTTAGTTAGATATTTAGTTAGTTAGTTAGTTAGTTAGTTAGATAGTTAGTTAGTTAGATAGTTAGTTAGTTAGTTAGTTAGTTAGTTAGATAGTTAGATAGTTAGTTAGTTAGTTAGTTAATTAGTTAGGTTAGTTAGTTAGTCGACAGATCATCCTCATTGCACACCTAACCATTCATGCCATAAGTGCTCGGATTCCCTACTCAGTAAAACCTGCAGCGTGTAGGGGCGCACGACACCAGTTCTTTGTTGGTTTATTAATCGTCTTTGGCTTCCTGCATAATGCTCTTATTTGACCACACCTTTTTTTTTTAACTCGGCGTTCTCGCAGTCTGACCATGGTTGTAGATTAAGTCATCACTTGGTTCTTGACAGCAGTCTTACTTCTCGTAGTGCATTCAGTATATAAGTCTGCTCATTTCCTTGTACACACAAAATGAAACTGATATTTGCCAGCCGTGACCGTTCTAGAAACACCAACCACTGTCTTTGGATCTAACCCATCTCTTATCTTCATGTGCATACTCATTGAGAAAAAAAAAAAAACACACACACACACACACACACACGCGCACGCACGCACATATAAATATGATTTGTTTGCAGGAATTGGATAATAAGCCATATGTTGAACTGGATATCAACAAACTGGGAACGTTCGTGGTCACAGCCAAGCCAAAGACAGAAACATTCGACGTGACCGCCCAAGGGTGCCTGTATCAAGCGCGTTTGTCACGCCACATCACGCTCAGGTTTCCGAAGAAAGCAATAGCCCAAGATGTACAGTGCACGCTGCAGGTAGAAAAGAGTGGTTTGTGTGTCCGTATATCTACACTCAGACCCATATACATACACAAACATACACAGACACATACAGACACATACACACATAGACATACACAGACAGACAGACACACATACCCACCCACCCACGCACACATACACATACACACAAACACGCATTCTCTCTCTCTCTCTCTCGCTCTCTCTCTCTCTCTCTCTCTCTAAATGTGACGTGTCCTTTGCAGTACCTTGCGATTTGTCCGTTTGATTTTATATTCAATGTTTCGTTGAGTAATTTGCAATTGCTTTCTGAACGAAAAGTCAACGTTTATTTTCAACTGATCGCTGTAGGCAATGAACCTACTACTCCGTCATCAATGCATAGGAAGTTTAAGAGAGAGAGAGAGAGAGAGAGAGAGAGAGAGAGAGAGAGAGAGAGAGAGAGAGAGAGAGAGAGAGAGAGCGCTCTTAACCGTAAAATGCTTTAGTAGAAACATACGAAAGGTACACCAACAGGTGTGGAAGAATAAAGAAGCAGAAATTAAAAAGCAAGCATGCACTTGAGCTCAGCAGTAGTAGTCGCCGTAAGCATTCAGACACGTATCCCACTGCTTAGGGTGACGGCTGAAACTGTGCGGAAACATAAAAAAAGACTGGTTGCTCTTTGAGCCATTTGCTCTATGCTATCACGAAGTTTGGGAGTCTCCGTGGCGAAGTGGTCACACCGTCTGCCTCGAGTTCCGAAGGTTGTGGGTTCGATACAGGGCTACGTCTTTCGGTTCCTAAGTGCATTTTTCTTGGAGACTCCTGGGAGTCGTCACTAGAGCTACGGAGTTAGTGCTTTGTGCGATGCTTTCTGCAGGTCGCCCTGCGGAAAAAGACCGAGCCATATGGGATAAACCCGGAGCAATGAAATCTTTTTATCATGGCGTTTGCATTACACGACAATGCTTGTCCGCATACTGCGAACATTGAGCAGGACGAGCTAGCACGTAAGATGCGGGAAGTTCTGCCACACCCATCCTACAGCCAGATCTGAGCCATGTGACTTTCATTTGTTCGGACCTTTAAAAATGTTATATGATTTCAAATGATTTCACACCGATGCAGATCTCATGATCACGATGACCAAATTGTTCAATGAGCAACGACAGTTCTCTCCCTGAATGCCGACAACGACTTCTTCTGAGCAGCCCAGATGCACACTTGCTTTCTAACAATTCTGCCATACCTGCTGATGTACTTTCCATACGTTTGTAATAAAGTTACTGGAACGTGTTGCGTCTGATAACATTTCTAGTTGCTAGTGGTCTCTATGGTGTGATCTGTTGACCATTCCTTAGCTTCTTCTATTCAAGTACACTGTTCTTACTTGTCGGGGTGGCCACTGGGTCAGTACGAGAAGTAAAAGTTCCGATGTTCAGTCAAAATACTGAAGTAAAGATTCTGATATTGCTTGAAATACAGAAGTAAACGCCCCGATATTGCTTGAAAAACTGAAGTACATGTTCTAGTATTGCTTGAAAGACTCATTTCATTGAGAGACTGATTAGACTTCGCTTTGCAGACAGAAACTTACACCATCCTGCTGCATCGATTTGCCCCATACTTCGTTTCGACTATTTAAAGACCAGACACAGGCAATCGAAACAGCATCGTCCTATCATACAGTGCCATAGTTCTCGATTGTTACTTTTTACCTAACTGATTATTCACAAAGTACACAAAGTTTGAAACCAGACCTCTCGTGCCTAAGTCTTAGCGACTAGTGTGACAAAATACCCGATCTGTCTAAGACTGGAGACCATGCCTTTGTATTTTTCCATCTTGATGTTGTGCTCTTTCTCGATACTGGATCTGCCACTGCTGGTTAAGTCTTCCCCCAACATCAAGTCTTCCGCGCCATCGAGAATGGACGGGAAGTTTGCAGAGCCAACACTACCATCCGGTTTCAACTCCGCTTTGAGGAAATGTATCGACTTGGACCTAACTGTGGTCGTCCTGTCCGCTTTTGTTCGTTCCACATCTAATAGGTATCTGTGTGGAAACTAGCTGACGTAACATTGTGTAACATAATAACAAGAGTACGTTACCTCTACACCCCAGGGCAGGAACATTGCCTGTCTGTTTCTATGTCTGCATACACATATGAGGCAGGCGAGTTAGGGTAGTTGTTAAGGAGCTACTTTTATGTCATGAGAGTGATCTGAAGAGGATCCGACGCCTGCATTCGACATCCGTCAAGAGGAAAAGACTGACCACCCATTCCTCCGTCCATTCATCCCTACACAATGTGATGGCCTTATCACATCACATCCCCCATATCAGAAAGCAGCTTCAAGATACATTTTTAACGCAATATCCATATCTGTTTGTGTATTTATTGTGATACTGAAATAACAAAGAAATATGTATTATATAAAATACCTTCTTTCTGTTTCTAATCTGTATTGCGTTAGATTATTCCGGTATCTGGCGAGAAGTTGCAGTTATCCACCGAGCAGTACCTGACTGACTCGGCTCACATTGCGGCGGTCACTGAGTTCATTGACGTCATCACCAGTGAGAAGTGTCGATTCGCTCGTCCAGTTACCGTCAAACTTCCGCTTCCGGCCTGCGCAGATCCGGAAGTTGGCGGTGGTGAGTACTTAGTGTTCTTGCTTGTGACAGGCTGGAAATTATATTAATCACTACGAAGGTCAGCGTGACCTAATGGATAAGAGCGCTCTTTCTTAAACTTCCGGCCTTTTGATGCCGAGGCAGCGGGTTCAGCCCTTACATCAGTCAGTTGGACTAAGATGCTGACCACTGGTCCTTGACTGGGGAAGTAGACTGCAAGTACCTCTGAAGTCTGAGTGGGTTAGCCTATTAGCGAGGGACACTGGTAATAGGGAAAGCTGATACACACACACACAAATCGGTGCAGTAAACTAGAAGTAGTAGCACGTTTATGTGCTACGTTTGAGTTCAAAATCACTAAAGGAGAATTAAGAATCACTAAGAATTAAGAACATTACATATATAAAAGTTTCTGATCGTAACACGTGACGATGCACTGTAAGGAACCACTTTGTTAACAGTGATGGGAGATTACTTCAACAAGCAAAGCAGAGAGCCACAGAAAGGAAAATTAAGGTGCGAGGTTGTGAAAGATTCCTGCCAATAGGCCGTATCAATCTATAATCAAATACGACAAGAGAATATTATTAGGTGTGTGTGCGTTGAGTGTGTGTGAGTGTGTGTGTGTATGTGCTTGTGTGTGTGTGTGTGTGTGTGTGTGTGTGTGTGTGTGTGTGTGTGTGTGTGTGTGTGTGGAATGGAGACATGGTAGCATAGTGGTCAGATTCTCGCTTGCCAGCCCAGTTGTCATAGTACGTTGTTACATCGGAAAAGATTTGTAAACTTGACCTGCACTCCGAGGCCAGCCCAGCCTAAAATTGGTACCAGGAAATGTCTTCATAAATAAAGGCTGCCGGCTTGATACTGACCATATCACGCACAGAGTGCCTATGAGTCTTCACATATTTAATTATTGCACCGCATGACCAGCGTACCTATGGTGTGTAAAAAGATCTTTTACTGACCTGACACTAAGAAAGAGCTCAATAGGGTTCTGTGATCATATAGTCGGACGTGAAGCATTGGAACACATCGTGACCACTGGAAAGATCAACGGTAGTAGAGGCAGGCGTAAGATAAATCATGCTGGATGGACTGCGACGTGGGCATCAACAGACGTGATTCAGAACATCAAGGACTGAGATCTGTAGAGATGCATGACCGCCCATACCTATTGGCAGGGAGTATAATGATGCTGGCTTGTTAGGACGAAGACATATAATTGTATGTTTCCATTGTGACTAACCAACCAACCACCCAACCAACCACCAATCAATCAGCCAACCAACCAACCACCCAACCAATCAACCAACCAACCACCCAAATAACCAACTAACCAACCAACTAACCAACCAACCAACCAACCAACCATCCAACCAACCAACCACCCAACCAAACAACCAACCACCGAATCACCCAACTAACCAACCAACCAAAAACCCAACCAACCAACCACCCACCCAACCACCCACCCAACCACCCACCCAACCACTCAACCAACCACCCAACCAACCAACCACCCAACCAACCAACCAACCACCAAACCAACCAACCAACCAACTAACTGATACATATTTGTGACCAGGAAAACGTCAACAAGATATTGTGGTACTACGTAAGACAAGCGCAGGCTGGGAGCTGGTTGAGTCATCTTACAGATTTTCACGAACCACTGTCTGTTTTGACGTAAAAGAGCTGAGCAGGTGAGTGTCATGATGTCTTTCTACAAACTGGACATTATCGACTCCAGTAAGAATTTAATTTATTGGGAATTACTTAAGAAGCAGTAGATTTTGATCTTGCAGAGATGCGATAGTTTGGTCCGTAAAAAAATCAATTTCTTTACACACGGATATCTCCATCTGCAGTCCAATTTCCTCTCAAAGATGATACAATGGGCATCTCATGGGATTACAGGAGCTCTGTAGCATGGCAAGGATATCGTTTCTTTACTTATTCAGTAAAAATTGGAGATATGCTCGCAATAGACGAGTCATATCTCCGGCGGGCCTATTCTCGTTGGTCGCGGGAGCCGCACGAGTCAGGCTGAGAGTATGACGGTAGTACACGCTTACAAGGACCAGACACTAGCGATTGACAGGTGTATGTGCCCAGTGGTCCGGGCGCGTATACGACCCTTACCTGCGGGATTTGGCTGAACGCCTCTAAGTTAAGTCCCAAAGGTCTAGGATCTGGCCACCGCTAGCCTCCTGCTCGTGGGGGAGAGGTCTCGGAGGTTTGACGCTGAGCCGCCAGCGTCTGCAGCCTACCTTGTTCCAGTCGTACTGGTTATCCATTCCTCTGGATCAAACAAGGCAAGGCAGAGAGAGAGAGGGAACATGTCCTTTGGGCACCACATTTTCTCTGAAGCTCTGCCCAGACATTGTGAGATGGAATTTTGGCCAAATTCCAATCCACATACTTTGGTCTGTCAAGACTGCAAAGTGCCATTCACTCACTCACATGTTATAAACACTTTTGGTGCTTGGTTTTCTAACTTTATATGTAAAAGGTGTTGAAAGCGCTAGGATCGATCTCATTGCTCCGGTTTTTATCCCATATCGCTTTGTCTCTTTCAGCAGGGCGGTAAGTCAAAAGCGTCGCACACAGCATCAACATCCTACCTCCAGCGACGACCCCCAGAGAGCTAAAACAAATTGCTTTCGTAAAGCAAATGCCTTAGCCCGGAATAGAACCCACAACCTTCAGAGCGAGAGGTAGGCGGCGTACCCACTACGCCACAGCGACTCTAAATCCGATCCATTATTCCAGGATGAGAGGAGAGGGGAGTATATAATCCGATTTGTGGGTACAGCCTGTACCGCCTACATCGTACCCTATACAGGTCTGCTATAGTCAAAATCGGACGTAGCACTAATCAGCCATTCCGCCTCAGAGTTGTAATAAATAACCCCAACAAGATCAGCTTAATTACTTGAACACTGTTCTGCAGAAATACAACAGAGTGTTTATTTTCCTCTTTCCTGTTAGATATACACATCCACATTAGAGCGTACGACTGCTTTATAACCGTATTATGTCTATAGCAAGTGTTGCTCCCGAATAAAACACAAGGACGCCAATAAGGCCCTTTTGCATTCCTTAAGCACAATGAGCGTTAAACCAGGTATCACTTCAGGGTGACGTGGTAAGTATCATACCTGCCGCTTCACTTTCCAAGACATTTCCTAGCACTAAGTTTTGGCAAGGTCAACCTAGAAGGCCAGGTCACTTGAGAAAATCCGTCTCGATGCTGATTCGAACCCATGCCCACTGGGCCGACAGACAAGCTACTATAGTTCACTAGACACTATAATACAGCAGTTTCCATTGGTCTTGTATGGGCTTTTATACCTATTAAAGACCCCAAATATAACAGATCAATGCTCTAAGAGTTAAATAGGGTCAAATCCACTCCTTTTTAGAGCAACGCGAAGTCACTTAACTCTTTATAATCACCAGCAACTTGAAGTGTTGTGTACTACAGATCAAAATTATAGAAAGACACTTAAAATGATCCACAATACGAATCTGTTATTTTAAATATTGAATCACTGTTAGTTAGGTTACACTTTCCAGCTAATAACTATCACACCACACCCCTTCCTCCATGAAAACAATAACTTGCGCGTTTACATGATGTTTAAATGCAGTTTCATGTTTCGTTCTAATTCTGTTTTAAAATTCAGTGACTGATTAGCTGACCATTGATTATGCTCTCAAATCACTTTCAACAATGGCTTCAAATAAGGTGATGTTAACAGCGTACACTTACGTTACAGCGAATGTCAATCACGTAGCCGTAGAAATGAACTGGAGGTAAGCTCCAGGGGGGAACTGACGTAATTGGAAAGGTGCAAATGGAATCTACGGTATAATGGAGTCAATAGGCAATTAAGGCGCTGAGTTCCGGGTATTCGGAGTGTTATCTTTATCTATAAAGAGAAATTTCATGCTCTGACATTAACGCTTCATAGTTCAAGTGTCGTATTTGCATAAAGATAATACATCAACAATTAATACACTTATAAAGCACGATGAAAGTGGAACACGAGCATACAAAGATGTTTTATAGTCTTACAGCTGCAGATGTCCCGTGAGCCAAGCTACTTGATTAAGCATTACTAGACACATAACGACGAAACAAATGATACGCCTGTGTAGCACCAATCTGGTCTTCATGGCTCACACAGTGTATGCGTTGTAAAGCTGTATACATATTCGATCCAGCCTAAAATACGTAGCAGGAGATATTCTGGACAGTAAAGGCAGTTGGTAATATATTGACCCTATAACTTATGAAGAGCCGACGGATTTACACACATGTGTGACATACCATATGTCAAATACGAATTGTAGCGTGCGAACGTGTCTTTTACCCATCTTTTTACACAAACACTTACTTTCTGCTTACTCAAACGCATATGATCATATCCACTATTTCAACTAAACTGTGCTAACACAATGTGAGGCACACATTTTATCCTATCTTATCATATATGCCAAAAAAAAACCACTTTTTTTTCCACCTCGTTCAACCGTCTTCTTCAGATGAGGTGGTTGATAGTGCGGTTTAATCTTTTTCTGGTCCTTTGTGTTTGAGATAATTTCCACTGTTCATGCCTGGTAGGGTTCCTCTTTACCTTTGTCCTTCATCCCTGCTTTCCCTAAAATCTTCGATGCTTGCTTCGTTGCTGTTGGATATATCATTCACTACAATGGCTTTACTGAGCTTATATTTGCTATTTTAGTTATATTGATATTTTATATTTCCGTTTTACTCCTTTTTGATCGTTGTAGGCGTTCCTATTTCTAATATCTGTTGTCCTGTTTCTCGCTGTTTTATTGTCTTTAGTTGTTGTTATTCCTATAATTTTCCAGTTACTGTTGATTGTATTATTATTATTGGCACGTGTCTTACCGAAATGGTTGGTTTGGACGTCAGCATGGTCGAATGGATAAAAGCGCTAGTTCTTAAACATCCCGTGTGCTGATGCTGAGGTAGAGGGTTCAAACCTTATACCGGTCAGTTGGACTAAAATGTGAGTTCTCGTCCTTGACATGGGGACGTAAATTACAAGTACCTCTGACGTCGGAGTGGGTTCGCTTTATGGCGAGAGACACTGGTAATAGGTAAAGTTAATCTACACGCAGGTTTTAGCCCAGTGCTACTAGACGTGGCATGTATGGACTACGCTTGAGTTTAAAGTGAGCGAGAGCAAAGAAAAATCGGTTGGTATTTAGCATTCTGTTGTGTTTTATTTTTAATATTAAACCAACAAGACAACAGAATGGTAAATACCAACCAATTCGATAAGACATATACCAATAATAATAATAATAATGAAACAAACAGTAAGTGTAAAACTAGTGCACATATATGGCCTGGCGCAAAAGCTGAAGAAAATATGTCATAGTCAAACGTAGACCTGCTAGCCACTGCAATCGTCTTATATGTATTAGCTCATGCTAGAGAACGTGCGCTCATAACACTGGACAAGCTAGAGGACACTTTATCTTACCGTCGTCCCGTTTGCACTTCAGGTTGGGATGGGGGAATATATTTTAAGGGCAAACGTAATGGTACCTTGTTTCATGCTTTGATGCGTACTGGGTATATGGTGCTAGCCCTATACTCTTATAGACCAATTGGCACTTGGGGCTCATCATCATCGTGATGTGCCATGCCGATAAGCGTGTGCGATCAAGTTTCGCCATCTCACACGATCACAAGAGTTGTGGATCAGCTCGGTGTACTTGTCTTGAGACTAATGTGGTAAAATATAACACCAGCCATTTTATATAGTCGTTAATTGTATATTTTTTTTCGCATATCCTGTTTAAAGGACATCGCTGTCAACACCAGCATTTTACCGCTTTTGTTGATGTCTTGGTAAGATTACGCTCACTAATTTGCCTTTGCTTTCTGAGCTACCGGCTCACATACGCCCGTAAATAACCAAAGCGATGCGATCCGCTACTGAATCTCGCGCAGAGAAAGGATTACGGAGAAAGTCGTTAACACCTTCACCAAGGAAACCGGCCGTTAATTATATAGCTAACTTAAATGTTACTTATCTTTACTATATTCAGTGTGTCGTAATCGTTTATTTATATTTCATATCAATATGTTGATATTATCCTCTAAATTGCCAATGTTTTGACTCATTCTGTATTCCATACGGACATTGCGTTGGAATCAGTTGATAATGAGATATTTAAAACTCTTGAAGGCAGCTTTACCGCGCGAAAGCGGAGTAGCGGGGTAGCAGGATCGTTTCGTAAACCGATTAGTTGGATTTCATCGTTAACTTCTCGTTCAGAAAGCTATGGAAAATACAGACGGCAAAAATTCCCTGGATAATCCACCAGGTTTTGGGTTGACATCATTGTTCTGCAGCGGACATGCAACATCAACACACACACAAGTATGTGTATTGTTGCCAAGAACATTGTCCACGAGCATTATAAAACTTAGTTTGACAATGTTATTAAAACACATTAAGATTCGCCCATGGCTTACCGAGGCCCTCAGGGGAAGCGAAGAATAACTATAATCTAGCTTGCATGTAAGAGGCTACCAACAAGAGTTGGACTTTGGGTTGGCTGCCGCATTCTTTAGAAAACATTAAGTACAAACTGCAACAGACCATGATCAAGCGTAAAGATAAATAAGACAGAAAAAAACATCAGCTAATTAAGGATAAAGAAGACTCTTCTCTCAGAACAAGGATACAGCAGACTCTTCTCCCAGAACAAGGATACAGCAGACTCTTCTCCTATAACAAGGATGAAACTATGCAGTGAAAGTCGCCAGAAGTTCTAGTTCGCTGACTTACTTCCCTCTACCTAGTAACAGATCTAACAATAACAACTGGAATGATTGAACTATGTGTACATTCGGACATACATCACAAGCGATAGAAGAAATGAAACACTAATGGAATTTAATTTAGGATTTGTGCGAAACAAGGTGGAGCGGCAATAAACTTCTAAACACACTTTAAGAGGTAGTTGCAGGACTTTTACAGGACTTTGCAGTCAACCCCTGCATTGGATGTTTGTGATTTACTAGGTAAGTTACGTAATTTGCCATTGCTCTCTGTGAACCGACGTCTAAAGCCATGAAATCAACACAAAACGCTCTGCTTCCAAATCACCTGCGACAAATTTAGAACCCGCTACACGGTGTGTCGGGCAATTATGAAACTACAAAGTTCACTATCCCCGAAGTCACATACATCGCTTGTTAGATTACGAAGCCTTATCTATTTGGTTAGATTTTCCATAATTGTGTCTGATAAATCATTATTAGTCCTAATCTTCCACTCACAAGTTTTGCACTGAATAGATGCATACTTGAGTTGACAATGTTTAATTGTGCACTTGTCATATTGTTTGTAGATTTTGCGTTGTCCAGAGCCTCCCGGGAAAGCAGAAAAAAATGCCAGACGCAATCACGTTGCTGGAAGGAAGAAGCGAGAAAGAAAAGGGAGAGATCTGTTTATTTTTGTCCATTAAAAACAAGTCTTGGTTAGCCCTGGTTGAGGTATTCCCTAAACATATCTCGGCCACCAAAATCAACGCAAGAATAAGACAAGGATTTACCGTAAGTACACCACATCCAATTACCTCAGCTTGTTCACATATACGTTGAATAGCATTTAATGCTTGCTTGCTTTCGTTGGCTTGAGCTCCAAAGCGAAGTCCTTATGTCGGATGAAGGCATCCTGTTGTCCAACATCAGTGTGATGTCATACAGGACCAGAGGTTTGCGTGAGTATCCGTTGTCCAATGTCTGGCTTATTAATGTGCAGACTGGTGGTTCCTCGCCGTACAGGCAGACACTCTCCGACTTCGGAGGAATCGGCAATCCTACTGACTTTAGTCAGGACCCCGAAGGGACCTGTTGCCCAGGACGCTCGACTAGGACGCGTCAATAGGTCTTGGCCAGTGTATAACCCGGCCCTGGTGCCTTGGAAACACCTCTGCGTCCCAATAGCATTTAATTACACGTAAACAATATATTCATTTTTACACTTTCTGTGTAAGATAGTGTTACTGTGATCAGAAACCACACGTGAAACGGCAATGTAAATATTTACATTTATAAAGTAGGCTTATTTTGTAATGCATTTTTTGTAATGTCCGGGAATTCTGTAAAGTCCTGTGCCTGCCAACCCTCGAGGTGAACGACGTTGTTCCACAAACCATACCTTCCATAGCCGTTCTTTCTAAGCCACTGATCTTTTCATGTGGCTACTGTATTTAAGTTTCTGTTACATGACGCTGACTTTGAGGCAGTTTTCCCTCGATGTTGGGACTTGTAGAATGTCTGTACTTCTCTTGTTCGTGATCTTTTACTCTTCTAAGACTTTTTCGTAACACGAATAAAGTATTCTGAAGACAATAAAGTGAACAATTTGAGTGCAAAATTGAGACATTTCTAAAAATAGCTAATCTCTTAAATTGTGAATTCCTTAGACTGCCAGAGTAACTAACAACGATTGCTTGAAAGTGGTTTATTAAACTAGAATATTATATACAATAATAAGAAATAGATAAGCAGCGTTTCGTGGTCGTGTAATGAGAACAGAGACATTGGAGAATATTGTGACAACTGGAAAGATCAAGGGGAAGGGAGGCAGAGGTCAAACAGGAGAAACGATACTGGAAGAACTGAGACAATGGCATGGAGGAATATCATCAGCAAACTTGGTCCAGAACACCCAAGACCGAGATCTGTGGAGACACGTGAACGTCTACGCCAGGTGGCATGGCACTTGATGATGCTGATGACAGAAAATGTGAATCTGGTGCATACACACATTGGATTCCTGACTGGTTGTACTGAGTAGTGCAATGTGTTGGACAATGTTATCTATGGGAAGAGACTTGACCTCTTTTGGAGGTTTCAGTGTGCAATGATGTCATCCTTTGGTTCTCACAACCAAAGCCAACATATATATGCCAACTGTGGTTATTTCTTTGTGTCTCTATATATCACCAATTGCCATTGCTCCCTCCTTTCTGTATTTGCATATATTGTCAAATTTGAGTATTTCTTCCTTTATGTATATGTTATGTTATGTATTTTTGTGCCGAACGACGTCATTGTACATTGAGCATTTCCATGCCTGCTCAGCCCTTCGATGCAGCAGCACATTATTTGTACTCGCTGTCCTAGAGAAGAGTTGTTTATATACACCTATAATTTATTCCTTTCTGTATATATCTCCAGTTGTGATTTTATTTCTCAAGTACCCTTTTCTGCGTTTTCATTCCAATGAGATATCTGAGTTATATTCTCAACAAAATTATCTTCGTTCATTCTTCGTGTCTAACATATTTTAAATGTAAAGTAATAAAACAAAATATATCCAATCTTGTCTTTAAAAAGGTTGTACGTAAGACACAAGCCCGTGGTCCTGGAGCAGTCCCATTTCGTTTGCACAGTCGTCGACTCCAAACCCTTGCAAAATCTTCTCACACTGGCCACACTGAAGAAGGTTTTGAACTGTTCGAGGGGCTGACCTGGTCAGTTTATGTAGATGGTGATGTGACAATTAGTCCCGACTCTGACATCAAAGAAAACTCACAGCTTCGATATTTTGCTCGACTTAATGAATCTTTCAGGTAGGATCTTGTAGCAGCATTGTTTATGTGCACATGTATATGTTTTTCAATGCCATAAAAGGCGCAGGATGAACAGATGACTTTAAGGACACTTGGGAATTTGCTGCCTTGTCCAGAGTGAGGGCGATTTGAGTGAAGTCGGGGGGGGGGGGGGGAGTGGGGGGAGCTAGACATTAACATCTGTTTATGAGCACAAGACATTTTACTAATCACCACAAAACTGATGCGATCATTTCCTACATCCTGGCTGGGATGGCAAGGAGGAGATGGGAGCACATATGAATCTGTCCAATGTGCGGTGATGACGGGTTTACAAATGACTAGCCACAATGTGTGCATGCGTTGTGCTTCTATCAGGTCCCACTTAATAAGACCTTATGAAGCCCTAAGTATTTAAATGATTGTAGTCACTCTCTCTCTCTCTCTCTCTCTCTCTCTCTCTCTCTCTCTCTCTCTATATATATATATATATATATATATATATATATATATATATATATATATATATATATATATATATATATATATATATATATATACATTTGCTTATCCTTTACAGGACATAGTTGTCAACACCAGCATTTTATTGCTGTTATGATCTCTTGGCAAGTTTACGTTCAGTATTTTGCCATATGGCCGGCTCCCATTTTTTTTAAATGTTGCATATCCCTTACAGGACGTTTCAGTCAGCACCAACATCTTTCAGCTGCTGTTGATGTACTAGGCAAGATTACGCTCAGTAGTGTGCCATTGCTTTCTGAGCGACCGGCTCACATACCCCCGTAAGCAAACAACGCGGCGCGATCCGCTACCGAATCTCGCGCAGCTACGTTACTTACGAGAATATACAAGATTACGGAGAAAGACATTAACTCCTATGCCAGAGTGACCGGCTCCCTTACCAATTCTTTTAAGCCCATCGCAACTCAGTCTGCTGCCAAATCGCACACAGCTGTGTTTCGAACGTGGTAAGCGGAATTCCGAACCGCGTCCATAACGCCTTCGCCTCGGAGACCGTTTCTATATATAAACAGTAATATATAATTGTAGTTAAAAAAAATATTTTTATGCACAATGTAATGGGTCTACTTAGGAAGCCCCATTTTATGAAACCTATTTCAGAAGTACCATTTGTGGTTGTGCACTATATAACAAGATAAAAGGAATCTCTATGACACGAACCTGCTGTGGGTATGTAAAGTGTCAGGATAGGCACCAGTTTATGGGCCTGAGTGCATGTAGGAATAGGTGACCAGTTTTTTCTTCCCAGACGGAACGACAAGAGCTGGCATTGATCCCACGTCTGATCACGCTCATGATGTTGTCAGCGTAACACTCCAACCGTTGCACAAACAAATGCACTATATTATTACAGAATTACAAACAAGAAGCACATGGAGAGAAATAGAAAAATATCAGTGAATCAAGAGGTTTAAAAAAAGACTGGCGCTAGATAGGTCACATATTGAGAAAACCTGAGAACAGTATAACTAGAAATGCCATTGTCTTGAATTCACAGGGCAACAGAAATAGAGCAATAATTAAAACACACGGAGAAGAAAAGTGGAGGAGAAATGAAAAAATAAAACATGTGGGAGAGACATGGATATAGCCACATGGTACTGCGAAGGATAGGACGGGATAGAAGTGAGCTGGTTGATGGCTTATGTCCCAGTGGAGGGTAGAGGCACATGAAGAAGAGAACAAGCACATTGTATACCAAAAACATACAAGTAATGACATCCGATGAAACGAATATTGTGCAAATCGCTTAAGGCGATCTCGGATGTGGAGAATTTCTGCTGTGAAGAACAATTTGTTTATCCCCGGCAATTGTTCTTCTTTGTCTCTTGTCTTTTATAAGACGAATTTCTGATAGAAGAACTATGTCTTGGGTCTCAGGCGAGTTCGTCTTATCAGGTCGGCACTGTATGTTAACATATATATGTATCCATTTAAAGAAATTACAGACATGTTTTTGAATATACATGCTCATTGCTGACGCACGATGGACATGTTAAATACGCATTTAAACGTACTGGAATATTATAGATCGGCATTTAACGTGTATTATCTTTTATACAAGTTCTGTCAATGATCACGCTGTTACCAACTTCAACATCTGTAATGTTAGTGTAAAGACAACAATGCATTTTTGTAATCAGAACTAGACAGATACCAGTGAACCAAGACGTGAAGGAAAGATGCTGGCTCTACATATAACATACATTGAGAAAACCCGAGAACAGTATTAATAGACATGTCTTTGTCTGGAATCCATGTGGCAAAAGAAACAAAGAAAGACATAAAACACAGGAAGAAGAGACGTAAAGACAGAAATGAATAATAATGAATAATATAGGGAGGACATAGTCAGGGCTGCATAGGATAGCTAAGGGTAGGGCATCTTGGAGTGAGCTGATTAAGGACCTATGCCCCAATGATTTTATTAACCTAATCAAGAACAGCACAGGAAAACATCAAGGCAGATAAAACAGATAGTTCTAAACAGACACAACAAGGATAACGTTCAGGCACAGAGCCTCAGGTAGCTAGATTCACAGACCCAGCTTCATACACTGTCCGATCCGTCCACACACAGCTCACCGAGTGTGCAAGAATCTCCTTCCTTCCAGGTAATTGGTTGTACGTACAACAGCCTTCTGTAGACCAAACTTCCAAGTTTCCATGGACCACTTTAGTTATCAAATGTTCTAGGGAAGTGCCATGGAATCACCTGGCATAATGTCAGGTAGGAAATAATGTCCTGGAGAATAGTTCTCATATAATAATGGGTGTGTCTGAGTGATTGGCGGGGTCCAGCCAATAATACAAAGGACTCAATCCAAACGTATCGAGATGACTGGTGATGTGTCAGTACAGCTGATGGTCATTCTTTCAAGGTCAGCAGTGGCTCTATCTCGTAGAGATCATATCCTTACAGCTGGCATGGCCCAAACCTTGCCATGGCATAGTCATAAACATACTTTCTGCGTAGAGCCCTGTCGAGACCTTCAGCTCTGTTCATACTTCCAAAAGAAGGACCCTGGAAAGGACAAACATTCGAGTGAGGGATCAAGCTGACTCAAGCACCACATATTAATTATGCATTTCGGCTTACCAACACCAGTTTATAAGTGGCTGGCTTGGATGCGTCGGACATGTCAGGTAGCCCCTGGATTGGCTACGTCCTGGCTTGCATAGATCTCCAATCTGTAGACGTCCGGTCGGCTACCCGATGCACCCTGTTACATACACGAATCACTCTCCTCACTCATACCCTGCCTTTATTATTATTGGGCACATTCATTTCCCAGCTTCTCTCTCCCTCGCAAACCATGCCTTTCTCACAACCAAGATCTTGTGGTGTGGTGCGCCTAGTAATCTGTGTGTTTCTCCCCGTTAACTACTAGTATAGTAGTGGGGTTGTATGGCATGCAGTGGAGTTCCCCATTCCCAGCAAGAATATGAAAGAAGATACTACCTCTTCTGGCTGCTGCTCTTGTCTGAGCTGTCGCCGCAATGTACCGGCAGTGCCTCACCTAACACGTAGATTCAGAGGAATGCAGGTTCTCTCTATAAGATAACGAAGTTTATTTATAATCCCCACATCATCCTATCGACTAAAAGACGAAAGAGATAGCACCGTGGATAGCCTCTTCCGGCTCAAGAAGATAGATCATAGATTGGTGGACCCCCTCCCCAAGGAGCCCTTCCCTCCTTCCAGCACACCGTAGCTATCTAATGTGCTTATATTTAAATGAGAGATGCTACTAAGTAGCGGTAAGCCGTAGGAAGAAGATAGCACTCGTCTATCGGCTGCCAAGAACAAGCGATATCATTTGGTAACTATTTATTCTTCAGATTTGTTCCCTTGCCATGCCAAGATCAAGACGCGTAGCCAGATTTGCTAACGGTCACCCCCTTTCCAATATGGCAAGACTTGAGATAAAGGTTACAAGAAGCAGAACTTATAATTTAATATAGAAAAAGCTCACATATTACGAAATCATCATGTGTTTGCTAAGCTTATCATGCATCCGTTTAGAACTGTGTTATTATATTTTCTGATATCTAGAACATTCTTTTTCGAGCCACCTGACATGGACCCCAGGCCTCTAGAAGCATGTGTCAGTCTGATTCCAGTTGGGCTAACGGACGAGAGTCTGCGAGAAAAGCTGACCTTTACTTTTAAAATTCTGGTAGAGGAATCAACAATGGTGGAGTTTTTGGTGCCTGACTCCCCTAGAGAGACAGTGACATTGGTGCAAAAAATACTCGAGAAACCGAAGGTAAATTAACAAAACAGACATTAACATAGAAACATAATCATCACCCACGTATGTACAATTACGTACATAGAAACTACACAGCCAGTTGTACACTTGCATATATATATATATATATATATATATATATATATATATATATATATATATATATTATATATATATATATATATATATATATATATATATATATATATATATATATATATAAAATATGTGTATTGTGTGTATTATATAAAATTTATGCACACATTGAATTATTATGACTCACTAAACCTTTTTAAAGGCTGCTATGTCTGTCCCAGCGTTGACTGATGTATTAAATCCATCAGTGCAGCCATGAGAAACTCCATACCATTCTTCCGATAGATAGTCTAACTTAATATGACAATCATACACACAAGCACATACCCGTTTACACAGATATCACTTTCTCTGTATGAATTTGTTAACTGATTCATTGCCAGCAAAATGTAGGTTTAGACCGAACATTGTACACAATCAAATGAACAAGTATTATAATATAAATTTGTGTTCATTCAGCTTTAACATTGCAGAAGATACCATGAAACAAAACAAATATCCCGGTGACCCTAGAATGGTAATATATCGTCCTACTGTCCATATGGGAGGTCACATGTGGCGATACATTATTCTTCAGCATTGAATCAGTTGACTGTCTTCTTCCTGTTTGACATTACATCTACATGTGAAGGCATACTGTCTTTTTATTCAGATTACATACTCAAGGGAGGTGAATTAACCTTTATATTTATCTCTGGTTTGATGATCTCCCTTAAATAGTTGTTATTAAACTCTATACTTGCATATTTTCAGCGTCTCTGTGACTTAAGGTTAGTGAACACAGTTTTACAATACCGATATACAGGGGTCGAAATCAGCGTCAGACGAGTTTTTAATATATGTCTTTGTGTTGTTTATCACAATGGCATGAGCATTGATCGTTCACAAAGCAATGGCAAACTACTGTAATAAAACTGAAAGATTACAAGCAAGCAATGAATGCTAGAGCAGATTGCTATGTTATGCAAAGGACGTGCAAGTAACTTAAGTCTGCATACTATTCTTCAAACGCGTTATTACTTTATTTGTTTTACCTAAATTTACTTTAATTCATTTAATACCAAGCACCTGAACATTTAGCTGGTGGGTTACTTCATCACATCCTTATCTTAACTCGTTTTGACCAATACAAAATCTTACTTTAAAAAATAATAAAAATATGGGTTTCGGGAAGATAAAATAATAAATATCTGGGGCCAAGGATGTTACATAATGACTTACTGGTACATGAGGTATTACGATAATATCTTGGACATGGTGGGTTAACATAAATCTTGCCTGGGACTGAGTTAATGAATCATTTCTCGGAGTATCACTGTGACCACTTTTACAATGGCTAATCTATAATGCACAAACATTCATTAACTGGTGCCTGCGCAGAATAAAAGGACCATAATGTTGTGGCAGAATCACTAAAGCGGAGCGTCGGTGAAAGAACTTGGTGGGGTAAATTATACTGGAAGTTTTCTTTCGCTGTGCCCTATTTTATACTGTTTCAATAATCCTTTATTACCACTACAGCTGTTGGTGAATTGGTTAGGATATTATGCTTACAATTACATAAGCAAATGCAGAAGTTCTAGATAAAGTGGGAAGGAAGAGAGTTTTGATTTAAAGAAATAAAGATGAGACAAGTGAAATATTGTGGGCACGTTAAAAGACATGATACTCTTATAAAAACCATACTGGAGGACAAGGCTGAGAGCAAGAGGTAGACAACGATATAAATGGGAGGATAACATCAAGAGATGGACGAACATCAGCCTGACAGAATATACAGTCAAGGCGAGAGACAGACAGTGTTGGAGATCCATAGTAGCCAACCTTTATTGTGGAGAGGGTACCTAATTGATTGATTCAGAGTTCTAGTGAAAATACAGAGCAGCAAAATCGCAGTGAGAGGGGGTGGTGAGAAAAAAGAAAACTTCTAAGATACAACTACATTACAGAGGCATAGAAGAAACCACCACACCATAGAGACATACAAGAAACAAACTACACAGACATGCTAGATAATTTTAACTCAGTCAAAATAATATTTTAAAAGTAAACATGTACAATTGATCTATTTATATGAAAAGTGTTTTTTATTTAAGGAACAAAACCTGGAGCCGGTGCCAGAAATCCAAAAGGAAGAGACAAAACCTATTCTTCCACCTACTCCAAAGTTAAAGGAACAGCCTGTTAAAGTCACCAAGAGGATTATCACCTTCAAGAAGCCAGTCACAGTTCGTGAGTAAAGTTTTCATGATAAAATCAATACAATATGTGTGTAATTCATTCATTCAGTAGCATGTCCTTTGCAGAACCTCGCTCCTATAACAACCATCCGGAAAACTTCTCGATCACAAGCAACATGTCCCACGTCCGATACTCCCATCTGGAGATCATCCGCCACATCCTGCACCCATCTTCTTTTTGGCCTTCCTCTTCTCTCTTCCCAGGCATATACCCTTCCATTATTGTTCTCTCCAAACATTCGTGGCGTTTCAAGGGACCAAAATATTTCAATTTTCTTTGTTTTATTGTCTTTAATAGTCAACCCTCTTCAATATTCAGCTCTTGAAGTATGGATGCATTTGTTCTTTTCTTTAACCAAGATATTCCTAGAACACCTATATAACATTTATATTCAAAAGCATTTATGCGCTGTTCAGCTTGTTTAGTAAGTTTCTCTAGCCATAACATTATTCATTAACTTAAACATCTCTCGCCTATTCTTTAAGAAATATAACATTTATATTCAAAAGCATTTATGCGCTGTTCAGCTTGTTTAGTAAGTTTCTCTAGCCATAACATTATTCATTAACTTAAACATCTCTCACCTATTCTTTAAGAAATAAAATAGTTGATAACTAGGTCAGTCTTTATAATCTCTAGAATAATACTTTTAATTTCCTTATAGTAAATTTTCTACAACCTTATTTAATTAGATATTATAATCCACTTTCAATTTATACATTAACGTTTTAATTGTAATTGAATTGTCATAGACACAATTATCGTCATTATGGGTGTGAAAATTAAACCATTTTTTTTTGGGGTGGCAGGCCTGTACAAGGCTAAAAATCCTAAATATTCACCATTTTCGCTTCTCCGCCTTTTGGTTAAGATCAAAGTGTAGTATCTGCGCTTGATCTTCCAAGGGGCCGGGATGATATAGCCCGAACATATCAGTGATATTAATTTTGCGGCAGTGATTTCGATTGTCTTCACCACGTGTAGAGAGACAGGGAGGTGAGCAATATATGAGCAATACGAGTAATGTTTCTTGAGAAAATCAATACAATATGTGAGTAATGTTTCCTTATAAAGTCAATACAATATACGAGTAATGTTTCTTGAGAAAATCTAAACAATGTGGAAGTAGTGTTTCTTGATGAAATCAATAGAATATGTGAGAACTGTTTCATAATGAAATCAATACAATATGTGAGTATGTTTCTTGACAAAATCGATACAATATATAAGCAATGTTTCTTGATAATATCAATACAATATGTGAGTAATGTTTCTTGATAAAATCAATGCAATATGTGAGTAATGTTTCTTGATGAAATCAATAAAATATGTGAGTTATGTTTGTTGATAAAGTCAACAGAATATGTGAGTAATGTTTCTTGATAAAATCAATACAATAAGTGAGTAATATTTCTTGATAAAATCAAAACAATATGTGAGTAATGTTTCTTGATAAAATCAATACAACACGTGAGTAATGTTTCTTGATAAAATCAATACAATACATGAGTAATGTTTCCTTATAAAGTCAATACAATATATGAGTAATGTTTCTTGAGAAAATCGAAACAATATGGAAGTAGTGTTTCTTAATGAAATCAATACAATATGTGAGAACTGTTTCATAATGAAATCAATACAATATGCGAGAACTGTTTCATAATGAAATCAATACAATAAGTGAGAACTGCTTCTTGATAAAATCAAAATTGCAGATTTTCTAATTGTCAGTTTCAAGTACACGACTCGCTCTCTTTAACTGTCTCACGATCTCTAATTCTATCTCATTCTCTGACTTTCTGAATCCCTCCCGCTCACTCTGTCTATCTCTGATTCTGTATCTTTCACATTCATTGTTTATTTAAATTGTCTCCTCATACTCTCTCGCTCTCTCTCTCTCTCTCTCTCTCTCTCTCTCTCTCTCTCTCTCTCTCTCTCTCTCTCTCTCTCTCTCTCTGTCTGTCTGTCTGTCTGTCTATATAAGTCATCCACTATCTATCACTCATTTTCTGTCCAACGTTTTTCCCTAACTCTCTCTCTCTCTCTCTCTCTCTCTCTCTCTCTCTCTCTCTCTCTCTCTCTCTCTCTCTCTCTCTCAATCTCTAACGCGCGTTCCCTCTCTGTGTCTCTCTAAGCCTCCCACTTTCTCTCACTCACTTTCTATCCAACTTATCTCTCCTCTCTCTCTCTCTCTCTCTCTCTCTCTCTCTCTCTCTCTCTCTCTCTCTCTCTCTGGGTTTCACTTTACACAGTCACTATTTCAATCGCTGATTATCTCTCTCTGATTATCTCTTACTCACTCACTCTCTCTCTCCCTCTCTCTCTCTCTCTCTCTCTCTCTCTCTCTCTCTCTCTCTCTCTCTCTCTCTCTCTCTCTCTCTCTCACTCTATGCCTCGCTTACTTTCCACTCAATGCCACCCCTCCCCTTCTCATAACAATCAAAATCCCTTGTATTTCCGTTACTTTTGTATTTCCCTGGTCTGCCATGTTTGCAATTCACCACACTAACAACTATGTTAGCGAGAGTCCGTTATGAGCCAGGCCGTCACATGATATCTGAAATGTTTACTGTTAACTATTCATTTTCTGTACATGTTAACATTTAGTTAATTTTTCTTGAAACTTGTCTATTTCCTCTGCTGCCTCGTTTGGCGACAAACAGAGCACCATCCCCACGTGTCAATCTTCGAGAGACCATTACCAAACATTTTCTCTGGTACTTACACATTACAGAAGTACATATATAGTCAGTGTCTGGTCAGTGTTTTTGCTTCTTCCCTTAGAAAATCTAGTGTTACGGTCTTCTACATATCTGTTGTACTGTTTTTAACAATGTTTTCTGCTTTCATTGTATAAGTAAATTTGTGTTTTGAAGTCCCCATACTTAGTTGATGATGTTGGTCCATAGATACATGCAGATACAATACTATAGTACTGTAGAATGGTCAAAAGAACAAGAAATGGTTGTAGGAAACACCTGGTTTAAACAATATCCTAGAAGATTATGGAAATGGAAGAGTCGAGACAGTAGGATTAAAAATCAGATAGATTACATCCTGAATAGCAGAAGGTTTCGAAATGCGCTAACAGTCGTAAAAACAGTTCCCCAATGCAGACTGTTACAGTGATCACAGATTAATTACAGGCAGACTGAGGGTAAAGTTAAAGAAACAACCAGAAACACTAAATATGTTTTGTGCAAATTTAAACTGACAAAGAAATACAAGATAATTTTAGCATAGAAGTAAAGAACAAGTTTGATATATTGTCTGATCTAGAGATCCTATTTCAAGACGTGGATGATCAATGGGAAATGTTGAAGAATTCAATCAGTTTAGCTGCAGAAAAAAAACTATTCCAGTATTAAAGAAAGTGGGTCGTCAGACATGGATGACTGAAGAAAATTTACAGCTAAAGGAAACAAGAAAACAGAACAAAAATAATCCTGCCAACTATAAAGAAATTCACAGAAAAGTCAGAATATTATGTAAGGAGGCAAAAGAAGCTTGGCTCGAGAAAAATTACATAGCAATTGAAACACAACACAACAGTAACAATACCAAACTAATGCACAAAAGAATTCAGGAGCTTACTAATAAAAGAACACATACACCAACAGGCTCCCTAAAGACAAAAGATAGAAAAATCATAATAGAAAAAGATCAGATTTTGCATCTATGGTCAGATTATGTGAAAAAACTTTATGATGATAGACGAACAGTGTGATATTCAAAATAATAATGAAGGACCATCAATTTTGAAGATGGAGGTTCAGAATGCTCTTAACCATATAAAATCTGGCAAGACCCATGGTTCAGACAGCATTACAACAGAAATGATTAACGCTTTAGAAGAATACGGAATAGATAAAGTTACCAGACTAATGAAAACCTTATATGATACTGGAGATGTACCTCATGAATTATGTAATTCTGTATTTATTGCAATCACAAAGAAATCATGAGCCTTGGAATGTGATAAACATCGAACAATTAGTATAATGAGTCACATCACGAAGATTTTGCTAAGAATTATCATGCAAAGAGTTAGGAAGAAAATACAACCTGAAATATGAGAGGAACAATGTGGGTTTGTAGAAGGCAAGGGTACAGTAAATGCTGTGTACCTACTGAGAACAGTAATTCAACGTTCTATAGAAGTAAACAAAGATCTACACCTCTGCTTTATTGACTACACAAAGGCTTTCCTTAAAGTGAGACATGTCGACATGATAAGAATGCTTGAAGATCTACAAATTGATGGAAAAGACCTTAGACTTGTAAAAAACATGTATTGGAAACAACAACCTGCTATAAGAATTGATAATGAAGTAGGTCAATATCAGCCTATTAAGAGAAGTGTGAGACAGGAATGTGTAATGTCTCCAGATCTTTTTCCCCTGTACATTGAACATATTTTCATAAATATTGAAGATATGGAAGGAATCAACATCGGGGGACGATACATAAATAACATTAGATACGTAGATGATACAGTCTTGATTGCAGACAATGAAAAGGATCTGCAAAATTTAGTAGATGCGGTTGTTGCACACAGTGAACAACTAGGGTTATAACTGAATTGTAAGAAGACACAGGTTATGGTCGTCACTAGGAAGGAAGAAATACCACAATGTAATATACAAGTGAATGGGCATATTCTTAAACAAGTGAACGGTACAACTATCTCGGAACAGTCATAACATCTGATGGGAGATGCCTTGAAGAGATTAAAACAATAATTGCCATGGCGAAGGTAGCCTTTTGCAAGATGAAAATCATATTGACTAATAAAAAGATATCAATTGAAACGAGAAAAAGAAAAAAGAGTGTTGAAGTGCTACATAGAACCTGTACTTTTATATCGATGTGATACGTGGACAATGAGCAGACAACCTGAAAAACATCTGATGGCTGTTGAAATGTGTTTTCTGAGGAAAATGCAAAGAATACCATGGACAGATAGAAAAACCAATGAACAAGTCCTTCAAGAAACAAATGAAGATCGTAAACTGATTAGAGACATTAGAAGTAGACAGTCAAAATTTTTTGGGCATGTTATGAGAAGAAATGAATTGGAGAACTTGGTGACAACTGGCAAGATCGAAGGAAACAGACCAAGGGGAAGACCAAGAATTAAATACCTGGATGGCTTGACCACGTGGCATGGTCGAGACAGAAACATGGAGCTGATCCCCGACTCTGGTGAACGAGTAAGATGGCAGAACATGACCGCCCACGCTTATCGGCATGGCACATAATTGATGAATGAATGACATTACTATTTGTCTAGTTTCAACTATGAAATGTTCCTGGTATTTATCTACTATATATATATATAAAAGAGAATGTTTGTGTGTGTCCTTTATGCGTTCCCGAACGGTCCATCCGATTGAGATGAAATTTTGTACAGATGTTGTTCTCATTCCCGCGGATCCAACTGAAATAGTTAGTTAGTTTAAAATCAACAATGTTTCCTCGAGCATGAAAGAAAAAGGCATTACGAGCTTCAGAAACAGACGAGCAACGGGAAGCAAGACTGGAAACCAATCGAGTACGCACTGCTCAAGCACGTTCATCTGAAACAGGCGAGCAACGACAAGCAAACTAGAAACCGTTGGAGTACGCATTTCTCGATCCAGACAAACACTGGGCGCTGATCTAAATCTTGGTTCATTCCATTACGATGCTAATTATGATTACAGTCTTCATCCAAGTGTGGTTATAGAGATATAATATTGGTATATTGCGGTAAAATAGAATCTATTCTATTTAAGACTATTCAAAAACAAAAACAAAATTAAAAGTGTTACATTTATTCTCTGGTAACTAATAAAATATCAATAAATTAGCTGCGAGGGGCCGAACGCGTACTCTGTGCGCTTAGAGAAATGTATTTGAATGTATAATGACTACTTAAATGAATTAAATGAGATGCTCACCGCCAGGAACTAGGCGACGCCGGGCCGGGTCGTCAGCTAGTACATTATAAAAGTATGCCTACAGTCTGTGTTTGTTAAATGTTTTTGCTTCTTCCCTTAGAAAATCTGTTGTTGCAGTCCCTACATTTCCTTTCTGCTATTAACCGTTTTCTATTTTCAATATATGAGCAAATATTATCTTGAAATCTGAATACTAATTTGATGAAGTTGGTCCATAGATGCTTAGCATATACAATGGCATCTGTCTTGCTTCAACTATGAAATGTTTCGGGTATTTATACATTGCAAACGCACATATGAAGTCAGTGTTTACTAAATGTTGTTGCTGCTTCATCTAGGAAATACGATGTTTTGGCCACAACAGTTCTGTTATGCTGTTGATAACAATGTTTTCTATTTTTATTGCATCCACAGATTCGTGTTTTGAAACCTGCATACTAATTTATTGAGATTGGTTCGTAGCAAATATAATTATTAGAGACGTTCATTTGAAACCCGTTGCAATGGCTTTATTACAAAAGCATGCGAGAAACATTAACAGGTGTGGTAGAATTCAACAAAGTATTCATTTTGAATGAATTATGCTTAGGTAGGCGGCGAATGCCGTCCGAAACAATGCATTGTGGTTGCTCACGGAACCAAGTGTTTACCTCGTTCATTACGTCTGCATATGTGCGAAATCGTTGCCCCTTGAAAGCTTCTTTTAGAGGTCCGAACAAATGAAAATCACATGGTGACAAATCAGGACTATAGGCTGGATGTTGCAGAATTTCCCACTTCTTCCTTGCTAATGCTAATGCCCAATCTTTGCGACATGCGGAGGAGTATTATTGTGCAACAAAATCACACCGCGAAAAAGCATGCCGGGTCGTTTATTCTTGATGGCATTTTACAGCTTGTCTAGTATTTGCAAGTAGTGGGTAGAGTTGATGTTGACACCAGGTTCTTTAAATAGAACAATAGCCCTTCTTGGTAAAAAGAAAAATGCGTTCAGCATAACATTACCAGCAGAAACCTGTAACTTGAATTTTTTGGCTTTTGGTGATCCAGTATGCTTCTATTACATGCTCTCTCTTATGCTGCTGGCTCAAAGTGGTGACACCATGATTCATCGCCTGCCACTATGCGGAAGAGAAATGCATCACCCTTCACTCTGTAACGCAGCAAGTGGTTCAAACACCATCCCATGTGTTCCTCTTTTTGGTGGTCGGTCAACACCCATGGTAATCACTGTGAACACACCTTCCGATATTGCAGTTTCTTACAAACGACCTTTTGAATTGTCCCAAATTGACACATCAAATTCTTTCGCTAGCGAACGTATGCTTCGACAACGGTTCATCTGTACTGCTGCATCAATTTTAACGATGGTTTTTTTGTTGTTGCAACAAATGCTCTTGACCCGGCCGTCGAAGATCTGTGGTGAAATGACATCCTTTCCGAAACATTCGTGCCCAGTATGTCACTGTTGTCTTCGACACACATTTGTTACCGTCCGCTGCCTGCATTCTTCGATGAGTGTCCACTGGTCGACATCCTTCAAATGAAAGAAACTGAACCACCGTTCTTTGAGCTTGTTTGGACGGAATATGAATCAACCCGGCCATTTTCTCAACGGTCAGAAACAGAACCTATGCATCATGGGACGATAAGCACGTTCTCTTTTATTCATTGGTCAGTAATTATCACATGACAAAGACATTATCATGTTCAACGTAAGCAATTACGCCCAGTGCGGCACGAACGGATTTCAACTGAAAGCCCCTTACATAACCAGTGGTGGATTGGATCTAAACATATTGGTTGCCAGGAAACAAAGTTACGAAAGGGCATCAACATTTTAAACATATTGTCTAATATGTTTAGGGTGGCCAACTTCATCAGGGTGCCACGGGGCCCACGTTGCGTCGGCAAACTGACAATCCACCACTGATTATATCTATAGACTATGCAAAACGATGCCCGTTCAGGCAGTTAGAGCATTGCTTTGCTGATCCGGTAGCTTATGCAGCTTGTCTTGTTCTAGATGTATTGGTTTTACCTTTCCTCTGGAGTTTGTGACACAATAATAATACAACAATATGAATAAAATTGCAGTTATATGATTAGTCGTTAGTCGTTATTCGCTGTTCCAACATCACAGCAAAGGGTCGTCCCCATTATGCTCCGTTCCCGTGCCAGTGAATATCACATAAAATGTTCCTCACTGCCCCATGTGAAAAGTGGAAAAGACAGGAGTCTCGACAAACAACGGTCCGCTATTTTTTTTTTTTTTTTTTTTTTCCCGCGTTTCCATCCTGTTTCAGGATATTGCGGTCAACACCAGCATCTTTCAGCTGTATGTTGATTCCTAGGCTAGATTACGCTCATCAGCACGCCACGACTTTCTGAGCGACCGGCTCCATACTCTCATAAGTCACTTTTGCAATTCGAACCACTGCTAATTCTCGTCGCGTCACGTGACGAGAGTATTCGGGGTTAGCGGAGAAAGCTGCTAACCCCTCGGCCATGGAGCCGGCAAACGGTCCGCTATATATATATATATATATATATATATATATATATATATATATATATATATATATATATATATATATATATATATATATATATATATATATATATATATATATATGGTTAACTATTCATATAACTGTAACTGTATTCATATTGGTGTATTATTATATATATCAAAATGAACCTATGAAATTCAATGAAATGCACAATAGATAGCAGACATGTTCAAAGCACATAGCCTGTGAGAACTACAAAGTAGGATTAAGCAATCAAGCATTATATCACCGGAACAAATACCCTTTATCTTAGTTGTAATTAACATTCCTACCCGTTCCGTTGTGAAGGGGTTACGGACGTAGTACGTAATCCCGCACACCGCACTCGAAACACAACTTCTGGCGATTTGACAGCAGACCGCCTTGCATTGTTTTTTTTAAAATAAAATGGCATGGATGCCGGTCGTTCAGAAAGCAATGGCAAACTACTGAACGTAAATTTGCCCAGGAATCTCAACAGCCAAACTATGCTGCGGCTGACTGTACACCCTGTAAAGGCTATACAGATAACTTTTTAATCCCGCTGAAGTTGTCCACGCATGTGACATGTGTTTCATCTGTGTTATGTGCGCTCAGGTGTGTGTAGATGGTGATTCATTATACGACTCTAGTGTAAAACAGTCAGTCAAATACCCTTTACATGGGCATATCTTGCTAGACCAATATTTTCATAGACCATATCAGCATTTGGTGGGTGTTGTTGTCACTATCGTACATGCCTCCATTACTTTCCAAGACATTTCCTTGTTCTCGGTTTACGCTAAGCCCTTAATGTGACCAATTCGTATTGTTGTTTAAATGGTATATATTGCAGCTTAATGTGACATTGGATATTTAAATATTTCTCGCTTCCAGTACAGTATTCAGTGTCTGTCATGCCTTTTATCTGCTTGTGTCAGTGTACATTATGTGTTATCTAGGTAACGTATACACATTTACGTTTACTGGATATAGCGCACACATTTTGTTCATTACATATTTACGAAACATTTGGGAAAAAAATGGACAACTATTAATACTCATACAACGAAAATAAAGAGCAAATTGCCATGGCTTAATCACGACCTCAAATTTTATAGAGTTCTAGTTAAAATACAGGTAGCAAAACCGGTGTGGGAGGGGGTGGTGAGAAAAGAAAACTTCTAAGAAACAACTACGTTACAGAGGCATTAAGGAAACCACTACATCGTATAGACATGCAAGAAACAAGTACAGTACACAGACATGCTATAAACAATAACATTACACAGACATGAAAGCAGAACTACATCACACAGACATGCAAGAAACAGCTACAATACACAGGCATGCAAGAAGCAACTAAATCACACAGACACGTAAAAACAACTACACCAAACAAACATGCAAGAAACAGCTACATTATGCAGACATGCAATAAATAACTATATCATAAAGACACGTAAAACAATTACATCTGCAAGAAACAACTACATCAGACAAACAATTACATCAGCAAGAAGCAAGTACATCAGACACGCATCTGAGAAACAACTACATTAGACAAGCATGCAAGAAACAACTAAGTCGCACATATATGCAAACAAGCAGTTTCACCACACTCGCCTGCAAGACACAACGACATCAAACACACTTGCAATGAACAGCTACACTGCCAAGCATATAACATCAACTACATACCACAAATACGCATGAAACATGTATATCATTAGGACATACATGTAGTAACTCTATCACACAAACATATAAGAAACAACCACATTAAACAGTTCTGCTAGAAACAATTACAGCTCTTACGCATCAAAGAAACAAGCACACCTCGCAAGCATACAAAAAACGACGTCATCACTCAGACACGCAAGAAACAACTACATCATCACAAACGTATGTTAGAAATCATATAAAACATGTATGCTATAAAAAAACAAACTACATGACACAGCTATAAAGAATCAATCTGGTTGGAAGCCTGTCTTAATGCATCCGTTACAATTTTGTTAATGCTGTCTATTAATCTATCAAGAATGTCCTGCTAAATATTTTTACCGGATCTGACAATAATACATTTCCTATTTCATTTTCCCATACACGAAGATCTCTTTTCTTTGGCAGCCTCGCCAGACAAGCCTACTGGGAGTGTGTTTTCCATTTCTAAGCATTCCTGCAGCTTAATAGCAACTGTCTTCTCCAATACTTTCACTAGTAATAACATGGACGTTGTGGTTAAAGCCTTCGTGAGCACAGATAGGTCTTGCCGCAGTGTCTTTTGCTGTTTTATAAAATGTATTTTATTTCGTCCACGCCTATGACATCCTCGTAGTTGCCGTCTGTGAAGAAACTTGCTAGGTGCTCTCTGTCTCCATGAAGTCTCTGTCAGTTTGATCTGACTATGTTATAAATCTCCCCAAAAGGCTTCCCCTTTCTCACTGTCCGTCGTTATGGGCGTGGTACTCCTATATATTGTTCCCATTGTTGTAGGCTTATGTTTTCTGTGGATTTGTCTGTGTAGTTTCCATAATTTACCCAATGTCATATTAACTCCCAACTTATTTATGAAATTATCCCATTTAGCTTTTATTGGCTTCTGCTGCACAGATTTTGAACTCTTCTGCTTTCTTCTTTTCGGCCATCTCCACCTTCTTCAGTTTCTCTTGTGTGTGTTTGGGTGTCTGCCGTTGTTTCTGTAATTGGTTAATTGCAACTCTCGTTTTCTTCCACACCGATTCTGACTCAGAGGTCCACCGTGAGGAATGCACAAAAGTGGGTATGCTGCTTCCAGTATATGACTTCTGTCAGAGGTGTCCAATAAGAGTATTGGACCGCTCATATGTGAAGACCCTTCGTGCTCTAGTCGCCCTGATCTTGGTAGATTTATCAGTCAATACCGAGCACGGCAGGTGGTCACTCCCATGATCCCCCAAACGGTCCATTTTGTATCTGATACAGAGGATCGGTTAAGAATTGCTAGATTAATATCGTTATCTATATCCCCAGGTCCCATTACCATTATAGTTGGCCTGCCAACTCTCATGCAAACCACCTCTGACGTCTTCTTCTGTCGGTTTTCGACTTTTAATTCCATTCTCAGCTCGGAGTATTAAAATATCCACAAATAGAAACCTGCCGCCAGGGATTCCCTTCAACTCCTTGAGCCAGTCCCAGTGCTTCTCTGTGACAACAGAATCCACCGCAACATATGAGCTCTCCAATCTCCATCTGTATCCCCTAAACCTCCATTGCAATATGATTCCACTTGCTAATATTCACCACTGTTTTGCGTCACTCCCTGCTTCACATACAAATCTTGCCCAGGTCTCCACTGACCAATAGGGTTAAAAATATAATCCAGGACACTGATAGCTGGTCCGTGTTCAGATTTCGGTAGGTCACAGTACCAACATTCCCAGTCTTCCCCTGGGAATTGCTGCAGCGGTGTATCATGACATGAACAGTTCAAAGTCATAATGCATCTTTGAAAATAATATTTTACTCGTAATCGAATAATTTATTGCGGTTAAAGTACAACTATGATAACGTGGGATAAAGTATCAACTATTATGTTGCATTAGCATTAACAATAATTATATCATGGCTTAAAGCAATCAATATTACCTTCATGTAGTCGGTCCATTGCAGAATGTTGCTCTCTACACGTCGTCCGAAAAAGATGTTTGATCCTCTGCTATTTCTACGGCGTCAAGCATTTTCATGCCCAATGTATTTTCACTATCTTGTATTCATCTACGTGCTTGTCTACCTTTGCCTCTTATTTATGGAACCATGCCTTCCATAGCTGTTCTTTACAAACTACTGTGCCATTTACAATTGCCAACTTATTTCAGTTTCTGATACACGATGGTGTATTGTAAGCCAATTTACTACTTGGTCATGTTCTATTAGAATGTCTGCTAGTTTCTTCTTCTATTTCTACTTATTCTTAGAATGTTACTGTCACAGTTAAGTGCAAAAGCAGTGATTTTCATCTTTAGTTATTAGGAAATGGTCCCCAACTGACATCCGTATGCTGCCACAGGAATGATTCATGTTCTAAATATGTGTCTGTCATTTTTGCTTGCTGGTTTCCTGCTATATGCTATAAGAAATGATCACGTTGTGCATTGCTATAACCAGTCCCCCATTTGTGGTAATTATGGAGCCGAGATATTCAACGTTTTAGACATTTTAAACTTAGTTATTTGTGATTATAATCTGAAAATAGCTTAAAAGGCAAGAGGGTCGAATTCATTGCATCGGATGTTATCTCACATAGATCGGTCTATTTCAGCAGAGCACATCGTTGAAAACGTCTCACAAAACAGAAACTCCGTAGCTCCAGCGACGACCTCCAAGTGTCTCAGAGAAAATTGCACTCGTGAACCGAACAACGTAAACCGGAATCGAACGCACATCCTTCGGAGCGCAAGGCAGGCGATGTAACCACTCCGTCAAGGAGATTTCCTTGTGACTCTGACCTTTGGTCGGCAAGTACAAGGGAAAGTAATTAAGAAACAGGAATGTTATTATACAGTGCATGGAAGAGTATGGACAACGAAATATTTTTATTTCAGGATATAAACTAACTCTTAAGCAATACCACGTGTAGTTAGCATTGACCATTTGCGCATGAGTAACAACTATTACAAAATGGTTTCTCCACTATCGACTTGCGCTGTTGAATAACTACCAGACGTTATTCCTGTTATGTTTGTGATCAAAGGGTATGAAATTTATTGAAGAATGATGTTGATATGAAATCTATTGAAGAATGATGGTTTGACATAGAGACAGTTCTTGAGTCAGAGGAGAACGTATGAACATTCCTGTTATTTAATGATTTCCCCTTGGAGTTTTGTATGTGGACATTATTTTTGCTTTTTCTAAGTTCTCTAAGTGTTCTAAGAAAAAATATTTTGATCCTCACTTTGTCTTTTGACGTATAATACAATTTAAAGTTTGTAATTTTCTAGCACTGTTTGAGAGTTCTGGAATTGATTTCCATCAATAATGATTGGATCAGAATTGTCTCCGGTCACATCATTGTTGATGTGTTGTATCACGTTTTCAGCATAGACGTTGAGCAGGTATGGAGATAGAATGCAGTCCTCTCTAGCCCACTTTTGAAAATCTAATGAGTGTGATATTTCATCGGCTGATATGACAGTTGCTTGTTTTCAAGATATAAAGTTTCATTTAAAGGGATAGTATCTTCTGGAAACCGAATATCTCTCACGGTGATCCAGAAATACAACAATGTTTGACTTCCATTCTAATATGGGGATAGGCTGTTGATCTGTTAAGGCCTCTGTATTGATTTTGCTGCAGGCGATTTGCTTACGCATGTTCCTCATGTCGGACTGGTAGTACACAGTTCCATCGCCCAGCTACTAAGTTAAGTGCGTGGTGCTACGACGTGTAAGCTATGGATTTCGTGTGATGTGCTTTTACATCTGTCAGCGGTGAACTGCATGCTCAGAAAATTGGAAGTGGCCGGTCGCTAAACTAGCTCTTTTACCTTGTGCAATAATGTGTGCAACTGCTGGTTTTCTAGTGACTGCCGCTTCCATCGACGATGAACTGTAAGTTTAATGGCGGTCTTATAGTATATGCCTGTCCATTCTGTTTGTTTGTCTGGACTGCTGTCTGTTCAGCTTTTCGCATGGGATAGTGAGAAGCATTGTGTGTGATATTCGCTACCACAGGAACGGAGCATTGTGGAGTGACCATTTGCCGTGAAGTTGGAACCGCGACTAACGACTAACAATGATCACGTTGGTTAAAATAGCAAGTGTATTAAAGTCATTCGTAGCATATATACCGTTAGATAACTGCTTGCTAGAACAGAAAGAGTTAATTGTAATCTATTTGACGAAAAACATGCAAATCCTCTAGGCCGCTGTTTATTATTTTCTAAGAAACATTCTACAGGAAATTCTTGAAAGCTGTGCAAACTTTTAATTTATGCCGTTGTGATTGAATTAGCTTGTATGTTTGGCCAAACATGCATTATGCAAACGCCACTGAGTAATCAACCATGACAAGTGACGTTACTGCGATAGACAACTAGATGTGTGACAAAAGCAGGTGATAACATTCAAGTTATAATCCATGTTGTGATGACTGAAACCAGTCAACCAGGAAGTGCAAGCAAGATCTTTCCAGGTACTGGGCATGGACACCACACATCATCACCATCATGTGCCATACGCGTGGACTATCATTGTCCGCCATACCACACGTACATAATCTGAATAGCAACCACATTTAGTAAAGCAATTCTGAACGGATTTGCTGTTTGCTGCTTACTTCCTGTCATTTACCAGGTAAATAGTACACAGCATTCAGCAATGAAACTATTAGCCTAAATTCTGCTCATTGTAAAGATGCTTTAAGCTTTGTTCCTGAGTTCACAGAGGTCTGGGAGTAAGCTGTTGGAGCCTGTAACATGAAGTCAGTTATAGGGTTTATTAACTTACACGACAATTGTTTCACTTCCCTCAGGTTATAGCTGTTAAATGTAAGTCGTACTAAACACAGCAGCTAGCACGTGGGCCCGCCAGCTGGTGGACGAGTGTTTGAATCCTTAAAGACGTTTTGAAAGTGACCTGGGATCAGAGTAGTACTTGGAAATGTTCTGGGAATTAAAGGCGGCCGATGTTGAGTTGAGCTGAATTGAGTTGAGCTAAGAACCGACATCACTGTACTCAGAACATTCTCATACGCGCTCCTTTCCCTCGTTCAACAACCAGCGAAGATTCATGCTACAAATAGCTCCCACCGCTATCTGATTGAATGTTATCCTAGTCTTCCCTCTCAGTTTTGAGATTCTTCCAGAACCCCGGCTGATCTCCCGCCATATAATTCTTTTCACATGGGTTCTCAATCTGTTCCGCCGTCTTCTCCACCCAGTCCTATACGCGATCGAACACCTCTCCATTGTCCTTAGGTAATTTACCACAAAGAGGTGCATCCCCTGCCAACATATAAGCTTGTTCATTCCCCCGAAATCCCGCACGGTCAGGGCAAGCTATCTATACAATTCTTACAATCTGTGACCTCTGAAGCGAGGAAGCCCATTTCACACGAAACGTTCCTTTTTCCACCTTACTAAGCATACTCATCGAGTCCGTGATTAATGCACTGTGTGTTGCAGTGGTCCCCTCTAACCATCGGAAGGCCACTATTACTAATTCTACCTTCATTCTCATGCTGGAGGTCGTAGTCTCATATGCCAGACTCTCCTTTTTCAATAATCTTCCATTAGCCTTCATAATGAAATCCCAACCACTACGTCTGTTTCTCACCACTGACCCATTGGTGTAGATCACTATGTCACCTTGATGTGTGTTGCTCTCGATCAGTTGTTGCACCTCAAACTCTGTGCGGCCTGCTGCCCATTCTCTGCACTTACGACTCAGTGTTACTATTATATTGTGCCAGTACTTTAACCCACTCTTTTTCACGATTAATGGTCTCTAGATCACACACTTGACGTATAGATATTTCCGCTAGTGCTATCCAGGACCTGCCTCTTCTCAGTCTATGACCCTTGACCATATCCATGGTTTCATGCAGGGGGTGATTCCTGTCTGCAGCAACTCTCAGGTACCATTTGGCTTGAAGGACCCTGTGCCTGTCCGCCATTGTTTGTAGTGCCAGGGTATGCCTCATGCATATAGTTGGTGTGTCCTTTATGCACAGGATCACCCTTATGGCCTAAGTCTGTGTGCGCTTCAGCCTTTCAAGCTGGCAGCCCCAAACCATACTCAATGACTGAAATTATTAACTGCTTAAAGAACATGTGAAGCATCCTCTGCTCTTCCTTCTTCCTCGGTTGCTGCCATCGCCCTCAATGCATTAAGTCCCTTTCCAGCCTTCACCACCAGAGCTTCTACAAGATCCTTAAAAGACATACATCTGTGTGATATTGACCACATAACACATTGAGTGCCGATTCTTAAGTACAAGGCCAACATCAAATCCCCAGTACACCCGAAGCGTGTGAAAGGGCTCTTTAGCCCACAGTAAGGTGATAGTTATCACAAATCAGTGCGAGACGCTTTATTCAGTTTCAGCCAGACAGAAAACAAATAACGGTATACTTGATCACCTGTAGCACGTCCAAAACCAGAGTAATGAAGGGTTGAAGATAATTAGACCATTATGAACAATGTGAAAACTATGAGGAATCAACTAATGAACAAGTTACATCTAACGTTAAAACAATCCCGAAGAGCAGAAACATGACGAACTAAATAAATGAGAAACCAGGGATAAACAATAGTTACACCTGAAATAGGAAGCTAGTGCTGCATAGAGTTCACACAAAATACATGAAAAAATGCAATGTATAGTCCGTTTGAAAGCAAGAACTCTAAGATAATGTACAACGTTTGCTGGACATTGTTGGCACGCTTGCGTATCTTCATGTTAAAACGTCAATTCGCTGTATGTACCGTATATTTTGTTTGCTTTAAACGTCAGTTACGACTAGTTTAAATAAATATTCTCAGAAATAAAGCTTAAATGATTTTATGGCGCAGACTGATAGGTCGGTTCCATGGAACGGTTTTGGCACACGCGGAACGATACGTCGCTTCGGTATAGATAGTGCGTTATTTGTTCCAGTTCTCTTATTATTCTTATTATTATAATGCATTATATCTGCTACAATTTTAACCATTTTCATAACATTACTGTCACACACCCATAACTCCCATTTTCTGCCATGAATATCTGTTTGGTCACGACCACTTATTTCTTTGACAGTCAATCAGTTAAATATTGTGGTTTTCTTTTTCTAAAACTATTACGCCTATGATTTTGTTTGGATGTCTTTTTGGTTTGTTTGGAATATTTTCAGATAGCTAAATTGTTACAACTTGAGTTAATTAGGACAGACACTTAACTGGGTCAAACTGTTATTGCCGTGATGTGTCCAAATTAATCAGGCATTTCAAATGCGGTATATGTCTATGACGACGAATGACGACAAACGAGACAAAGTGTATAATTACGATGTCGTATTAGGGCAGTTGGAGACGTAGTGAATGCTTACTATGACATTATGACTACAGTTGGAAACGCAATGAATGATTACGAAGGCGTACGACGACAGTTGGAGACGTAGTGAATGATGGTGATTGCGTATGACGACATTTTGGGACATTGTGTGTGATGATGATGACGTTTGCGACAGTTGGAGATTTAGTTGAGATGACAGCGATGTATGATAATAGTTAGCCGGTCTCCCTGGCCTAGGCGTTAGCGAATTTCTCCGTAATCCCGTTTATCCACGTGAGCAAACGCGGCTGCGAGAGAATCGGTAGCGGTTCTCGTCGCGGCCGTTACATAGGGATATGTGAGCCAGCAGCTCAGAAAGCAATGGCAAACTACTGAGCATAATCCTGCCAAGAAATCAACAACAGCGGTAAAATGCTGGTGTTGAAAGCGATGTCCTGTAATAGGATATGCGAGAAAAAAAATGATTATAGTTGAAGATGTAGCGCATGATTAGAATGACACATGACCACAGCTGATGACATAATGTTTGATTACAACTATATATGACAACAGCTGGAGATGCATTCTAAGATTACAATGACGTATGAAGGCAGTTACGAACATAGTGTATGATTACAGTGACGCATGGCGAAAGCTGAATAATTAGTGTATGGTTTCGCTGATGATGGCGACAGTTGGACCCGCCATATAAGATTATGATGACGTATTACGACAGCTGAAGCCATAGTGTAGTTAGGCTGATGTATGATGACAGTTGGAGCTGCTATGATACATGTCATATAGAAAAGAGCATATAGCCATTATGTTTTTACATAAGCGCATTATGCATTTTACACATCTTGAATGCACATTTACATTATATTGTGTGTTCCTGGCCACTCTTAGATATGATTGCACATTTTAATATTTTTAATAACATGAAACTTTCAATAAAGTCTTCTGAAGCCCGCTTCAGATAATGTTTCCTATATTTAAGTCCCCTGTACAGATTATATTCTCAACATGTGTTTAACAATATGAATCAGTAATACTCCATACCAATTTCACAGGACAGTTAGTACATTATACGAGTATTGAATACTGTTACATTCAAATAGTGGTTTATATATTTTATATTTTCTGTATTTAGTTAAATACGCCCCATGCTAACAGGCGAGCCAGTCTAGTTTTATTATATATTGTTTTCTAGTTTATTAACTGCCAACATTTATTTAATGTTGTATTTAGCAGAGTTTCTCAAGAATAAGTAATAATTTATAAATGTTCTGTGATGGACTATGTATTGCTGATAAATTCTGTGATGGACTATTTATTCCTGCTACACATATCGTATAATGCCATACATGTTTGTAGCATTTAATACTATGTTGTCTTACTTTAAGTATGTATATGAATATTTCAATTGTTGCTATTACTGCAAACGATTACAGCTGAGAGAGAATCCAAAGCGCTGACAGGAAGATCTCTCATGGCATTAGCCAAACTAGTACCCGAAGGCTTAAGTTTGGCCGTACATCTACAGCTTCCGGATTCTACAATAACAGGCATCGGATTTGATGCTCTCAGTAACAACCTCAGCATGTCGGACGTTTCCTATAAAATCCTACTGCACTGGAAAAGAAAGGTGAGCTCGGAAATAAATTAACTAAATATGGATTATTATTTTGCGACGATTTTGTGTAAAGGGAAAAATGTGGTCTATTCAATCATAATCAAGTACATCAAATACTGATTAGTTTATATTGACCGGATAAGCCAAACTGTTTCCTATTGCGTGTTTATTAAGTATTCCTGATATTTTTCGTTGTTCAAAACAATGTTTTCCGGCAGTTCAGGGAATTTGAATCTTGAAGACAAAAACAATTGGTTGCACACGTTTGTCTCGTCAGCTGCATACCGTAGAAGTCACACAGCATAATGATGATGCTCAACAGTGAATTCTTCAATCTGAAATAAATACAACTTCGCCCCTCAGTAATTTGAATTGTCTACGCGGTAATTTTAAACTGACCATGGAGCGCTATTCCAAGGGCACGCAGACACTCGGTCAGGCGAAGACTTTCAGACAGGCCCTGCTGGACAGTCTGCCCTCAGTAGGAATAGCCGATGAATAATCGACTTGGACAATATGATATAAGGAAGGTTCCTAAAGGAAATCAGCTAAACGCTACAGTGGAGCAGGGACTGGAAGAGTAGAATGAACGCTGTCAATTGTAACGATAACAATACAGCTGGTATGTTTATCCAGGACATATATTCTCTGCTGTAAACAATGAAAGTAAATGTCCCCCAGTGCTCTATCATACAACCAGACAGCAGAAACACAAATACCTACGCAGTTTTCATCCACTAATAATGTGTGATGTTTAATATAACATGTTCTACAGTAAATATTTATTGGAAGTAAGTAAATACTGCAATTTAATCTTTGGTTTAGAAAGTTTACTACTATGTACTAAAACCATTTCAACTAAAGAAAACAAAGGTTGGTTTAATGAATCTAGGATGTTTTTATTTTAAATTCTGGTGTACTAAACTCGGAATATGCGTCCAAGTATAAAGCATGTTAAATGCAATGACTAAATCCCTAGGATTAGTAACATCAATATAGGGATCGTGGTGGGATGAAATGGTAGAACCAACCTGAACAAAATCGTTACCTGATAATGGGGGACGTCCAAGTGGGTATGGCATGCTTTCTCCGTTAGCTGGATGACATCATTCTCTCAGATGATGGTGGATTACGTATACTATGTCACTCAACATGATCACAGACAGCAATGATGTGTTGATGATGAAATTAGGCAAATCACGTGTCAACCACCACGTGGCAACAGGTAGTACATTACTGTTACTGGTTTTGTGCTTCACATATTGTTCTTTCTTTTGTTCAGACATTTTCTTACATGTGTCACTGGAATGATACAACATTTTCAGTTATGATTTCACTAGTAAAGCAACGTAATAACCGGTTATCATACATTAGTCACGTCCCTGGAAACATTCCGAACCTTCTAGTTCGAAAGCTAGACACTGGTCGTGTGGACTAGTATTAGGTTGTTATTATGGGTTGTATGAAGTTACTGGGCACTCAACATCATGGTTGTAAACTGAAGAGAAGACCCCGGCAAAAGCGACTATTTCAAGCACATTCCTCTCCATCCCAGTTATTCTTTTTATGCCTACAAATTCGTCATAAGCTCTACGCCATATCTAAGAGATACATTACTAAGTAATTTAACTTGAATGGAAATTATACCCATGGGAATTGCCCTATGCTCCCAATGTGTTACTGTCCTATACGTTATCAAAGGTTCTATCTGCTGGTGGGCTTATTTCGTTTCTTTAATTTATAAATTAGAAAAGTGAAGAAAGAAACTCCGCTAGCAGGGACATCCTAGCTGTTGTTCTGGTGTATCATCCTATACCCATGTAGGTTAGCACAAATAATAAACGATGGCAGACTAAAGCTAATAGTACATTAATAGTGTGCATTAATGCAAATAATATACATATTCATATCGCCTTGTTTTAAAAACCTGTCTCGATGCGAATTTAAAAATATGACATGTGTCACAAACATACATGATAGTCAGTGTGGTTAAATGACAGAATGTCTCTCACTTGATGTTAAGACGGGTAACTACAACAAACGGACACTCTTCTACAATCTGACTGGAAAAGACAGGCAGTTGATAGCAGGAGTAAATGCCATTAACGTTTTAGATATAGTAGCCATTAGTGTAAGCAATAATGGTTGTCTTAATATAAGAATAGTTTCTATTATTATGTGTTTTATATAATAATAATAATGGTTGCCATGCGCCAAATGTTGGGCGGCGCTTACCAAACCCAACACCCCCCATTGTGCCAACGGAAGAGATCAATAAACAATATAAAATAATATAATAAAATAAAATAAAAAAAATAATAAACCATGTTTTCACTTCACTTTCAACTTCGTCGTCATTCACGAAATGTCTCCCGCCAAGGTGGGTTGTCAGTGTTTATGCTGACAAATGTTTGTTCCGTAAAGCGGTGCATAGCTGGGTAGAAAACGATACGAGGGCGAGTCAATAAGTAAGTCACACAGTTCTGTGGGATGGCCGGTAAATGAAAACAAAACATGCTTTTCCATGTAACCTGTTTGGGAGGACTGATAAAACGATGGGATAAGTGCATCAATGTTGGTGGAAATTATGTTGAGAAATAAAGGGATAATGTATGTATAAAAATAAACTGGTTTCAAGTTGTTATCATGTGTAGTTATTTTTCTACAGTCATTTGTGACTTACTTATTAACTTACCCTCGTATCAACTGCCTATCTTTTCCAGTCAGTCTGAAAGAATGTCCGTGTGTTGTAGCTACCTAGCTTACTATCAAGTGAGGGACTGTCATTTAACCACACTGACTATCATGTCTGTTTGTGACACTGGTCGTATGTTTCAAATCGCATCGAGATGGGTTTTTGAAACAAACAATATGTATGTTGTATATTTCAGCTTGAAGGATTCATTGCTTTGATTAAGTATTTTTATGTGACTTCTGCAGTGTGTATTTAACGAGATACAGAGAAAATATGCGAGGCAATACATTTTGAAACCAATTGTTTATGTCTTTCATTAGTCTAATTCAATGCGGGAAAACATTATTTTGAGCAAATAAATATATCGTGGCTATTTATTAAATGTAGAGTACAAGAGGCTGACCTATATTGTCAATATAATAAACTAAATAAACATTTGATCTACTTCACTGCGCAGTGATTAGCATGTTTGCCTAACGGCCAGGTGGTCATGAATTCGCATCGAGGCTTTTTTGTTTTAAATTGACCAAAGCTTGCACAAGATACAGGGCCAAAACTTTATACCAGCAATGAAATGGGAAGCAGCCACGACCGTTACGATATCACCCCTAAGTGTCGATAGATCTGTAAAATACGTCAGATAATCCTCGATTTGTTTAGTGTCCTATACTAATTTACTTGCGGTAATGAAAAAACATATAATCACTGTCTGTATTGTAGGGTGTGTAATTAGTGTTCTTTGGTAATTTACATGCAATAATGAGGAATCATGGGTGTCACTGTCTGTATTATAGGGTGTGTAAATAGTAGTCTTTACTAATTTACTTGCTATAATGAGGAAACATATTGGCATAGATCTGTATTGTGAGTATCTGTATAGGATTAGCACGTGTTATTGATGGCTTCTTGGTAATTATAACAGCATAACTAGTGTAGATCTGTTCTTGAGTTTAGCCGCACCTTTCATCATATTCCAAATTTCCCAACTTTCCTGGGTCCTTTCGGGTGATTTAAAAGTCTGTATTCTTATCCGAGTTTCAGGCTGACTACCTGGTCTTCGGGTTGAACCCTAGACCGTCTCGGCAGACGACTCATATCTCAACTACCTCCTACTCTCTGACTAGAGTCCATTATACCTCAACACAAGTTTCACATTATCCGTTCTTTATTTTCTTCAACCACCTTTCACTTGCTTACTCGCCCCTTTAACCATCAACCTCAATTCTACAACACCGGAAGCCTGTTTCTATCTCTCCTATGGAATGGGGTTTAAATCTGCTTTAGGAGCCATTTTCTGACCACATCAGCTAGTTTGTCTGGTAGTTCGTACACTTTGTCAACCGTCTTTCTGCGCTGTTATCAGTAGCTTCTGGTTATTAATAGCAGATCCTTGCATGTCTGTTTATGCGATCTCAGCAATTCTTAATTTCGTGGAATTAACTCTTCCCAAAATGTAACTCTCGGATTTAGTTCTTCTAACATCAATTGCCATGGCTATGCTATAATACTATAAAGAAACGTCAACGATCCATATAGTGAACTAGGAGATAAACAAGCAGCTTTAGTAGAGTTTATGCAAAAATCAAATACTGAAATATTAGGAATCGCAGATACGAGGAGAAAGGGACAGAACACAAAACGAACACATGAAAGTAACGTTCTTATATGGAGTGGCGTTGATCAGCGAGCGAAGGCTAAACATGGAGTGGTTTGTTTTATAACATCCAGAAAAAGCGAAAACCATTATCAATACTAAATTTGTATCAGAAAGAGTAATACTAATACAGATAAAAGAAGGCAATAAAGCAATAACTTGTATGCAAACATATGTCCCATGTAACGACACTTACAGCGATGAAGACAAAGACGAAAGTTTTGATAACATTGCAGACACTGTCAGTGAGACAGATGAACTTACTGTAATGGGTGATTTCAACAGACGAATGGGCACACGAAGAACACCGTGGGATGAATGCAATGGGCCATTCAGTGACACGGAGACTGAATGTAATAGCAATGGTCAACACCTACTCAACATATGCTCCGAACATGGACTAATAATAGCAAATAGTTTTTTCCCAGCATCGTTGTAGCCACACCAAAACCTGATATAAACGGAATGACACAGATCAAGCATCTCAAATTGACTTTATTCTACCTAGGAAATCAGAAATAAGACTACTATAGGATTCAAGAGCACTCATAAATACAAACGCTGATAATGATCACAAGCCAGTTTAATATATATATATATATATATATATATATATATATATATATATATATATATATATATATATATATATATATATATATATATATATATATATATATAAACACACAGGAAAATAAGAAACAGAAGGCAACAATAGCTTTCATCAATTATAGGAGGCTTCAGGAAAATACGATTAAAGACGAATTTAAAAAAAAAAAAAAACTACATAAGAACATCCCTGATGATTACTAAAGCCCAAGAAACGGACAATTTTCAAAGCTGCCATGCTCTGTAAAATGTATGTAAAATGTATCTTAAAATGAACTTTAAAATAAATATGGAACAAAGAAAGTTGGGCAGGACAAAGGATTAAGAACAGCTTCGTAGAACAACGAGGTTAAAGATAGCGTATTCAGAAAGAAGGTAGCATTACAAAAATGGATAACAACTAAATATGAACAAGACTATGTTACTTATAGAATAGCACGACGTAATGCCAAACGAACAGTTAAAGCATCTAAAGATGAATCCTGGAGAATATATGGCGATCCTTAGCAAAGACTACTCAAGATAATTTTATAAACGTGTCAATACAATGAGAAACATAGATACATGCTACAACCCAGCCACCATCATAAACAGCAAAAGAGGAATACCAATATTTAATCCACAACAAAGATTAGCAAGGTGGAATACTTTCAAGAACTACTTAACCCCACACATAATATCATAGAAAACTTCACTTTTATGCCTATAAGCTATGGACAACAAAAACCAAGCTTCATCCCTTCAGAAGTTAAATCAGTTATACAGAAAAGTCCTAAAAACAAATCACCGGGTCCAATGGAATAGCCATAGAATCTATTCAGACCTGTGGGAAAACAGGAGTTAAATGGTTGACAAGACTGTTTAATATAGCATGGGAAGAAAGAAAAGTTCCAGCCAGATTATTGGCAACAGGCAATAATAGTACCAATATGGAAAAAGAAAGGCAATATGAGAGAGTGCGAAACATGCATAGGTTTATCACTCCTGGGCCATATAGGGAAAATGTACGCAAAACTATTGGAACAAAGAGCTAGACCCATAGTTGAACAATAGTTAAGCAAAGTTTAATTCGGTTTCCGGAAAGGTAAATGTTGCACTGATGCACTATTCACACTTACACAAATATGTGAAACAACCATCGAATATAGCGACCAGGAGAATATTGTGTTTATAGATCAGGAAACGGCGTTCGATGGAGTGAGTGGCACCTTACAGTCTTGACAGACGAAAGTATGTGAGTTGGAATGTGGCCAAAATTCCATCACAATGCCTGGGCAGAGCTTCAGAGAAACATGTGGTGCCCAAGCGTCATGTTCCCTCTTTCGGCCTTGCCTTGTGTTCTCCAGAGAAATGGGTAACCAATACGTCTGGAACAAGGTAGGCTGCAGACGCTGGCGCTCAGCATCAAACCTCCGAGACCTCTCCCCCACGAGCAGGTGGCGAGTGGTGGCCAGACCCTGGCACCCAAGGGACCCGACTTAGAGGCGTTCAGCCAAGTCCCACAGGTGAGGGCCTCGTACACGCCTGGACCATAGGACGCGTACATCTGTCGATCACAAGCGTCCGGACCTGTGTAAAGCGTGTACAACCGTCAGACTCCCCGCCTGACTTTTGCAGATCCTACGACCAGCGGAAATAGGCCATGGGACATGGAAGAAACTACAAGAGACAGAAAATAAACTCTACAGCTTTGAAATACTCACACTTGGGGGATTAAAAGCAGAGGATGTAGAATTTTAATTATTTATAGTTTATTAAAAATATCCCAGCTGAATGACACCTTTCTCTTGTCTATGTTCAATGCTAATCTTACCAAACTGATGTACATGCTAACTAATGATGTTTCTAAAATTTACAGTGTAAGGATAAACAAATGGGCGCAGTAGGTCAACTTACAGAAGCCCTCAGACAAATGAATTACCACGTATTTGCCGAGGCTCTGCTGCGATGTCATTTTCAGCATAAGGAGTTTACCCAGGACTGCATAGCCCTGACACAAGATGAGGAATTGTCAGACACATTTCTTGTCAAGTGACACATGTCCTGCTGGAAGCCAGGTGGAGTTGACCACTTGTTTAGCAGTCCCAAGATTACCAGTCAAGAGCATAATTATTCCACAATCCCTGCCTTATCCCATCATCAAAAAATTCCTCATACAATCCGAGGAACACAGGACTATAACTGTATATTTTTCTTCTGTGCATTCTTGTGTGAAGTCAGCGAGATAGATGTCCTATAATTATCACAGCATTGAATGTTTGTGTGGAAATGTGTTTGTCAGTATCCTCATGTTGTTTTAGTCAGCATTCAGTTATTTCACCAGAGCATTATCAAAATGTATCTTCAAAGCTAAGAACTAAATTAACAAACATGGTTGTACTGTAAATGGCAAATTCAATGTTCAAAAATACCACTATAAGTACCCACGTCGTCTCACATTGAAGACACAAGAGAGGTCTTATCTCGTTGCCTCCACTTTGTACTACCAATGAGAATTATAATGTGTGTATATTAGCATGAAACATACTATACATATTCTGTTGTGGATGGTGGATTTGTTCCATCCCAGCTAACACTAATCTCTCAATGCAGAATAATCCCCCAGCCAACCCAGGCCAAGCCCGTTGTAAACTTGCTCACGATTGGTTGGATTTTGCAGTCAAATTCTTCTAGTGGATGAGGTAACCAACCGTCTTCAGTCGCCTCTTAAGTCATGCATAGTAGGTTATAGTGTTATTATTCTTTACTCCCATTATGGGAGCCTGTAACACACGGGTGAAAAATAGGTCTCTAGGCTCGAAATTTGTGAAGCGACCAGTGAGGCCTTATTTTCATGATTTTCAACTGTCGAGAGATGTTTTTAATCTTCGAATCGTGCACACGGGACCTTTTAATTTTATTCCATGTTATCCTATAAGTCTTGACGTCCAATCCACTACCCTAGGAGTACATGTTACTTACTGTGCACACATAATTATGCACATCCAAGTTCTGTGTATCTCCGGCTGCAAGCGGACGTCGAACATCTAAGCCATCGCGCCTTCTTCTTGTTCTGCCCTTCGTCCTCAAATGGACCATAGGTTCTGAATAAACTTACGCCGACTCTTATCCTTCTGCTGTTAACAAAGATCTTTCTTAGTGTTAGCAAACCATGCCAGCCTCTTGTAAAGTTGTTCATGGTTATTTAAATTATGCGGCATCGGTTTTCTACGATGTGAGGTACCAATCCACGCTAAACCTTCTTAGTTTTCTCACTTACTCAAAGCCCACGGGAATAGAGAATGTATGTATGTAGCAGAATTATGGGATGTTGGCTCGCAACGAAATAAACTAAACAATAGGTAAAGTCTTCAGTTTTCAGATTTTTGTTTTTAAAACTGTGTTGCGATATCATCAAGCATAATCTTTTTCTCCTCTTCTTTCACCTTTTATCTCCCATAGAGAAATTAGACTCTAAACCACCTCACCCAAGCCCGTTATGGACGCAGTTCATAATCCAGCATAACGCGTTCGATACACAGCTGTAGACACTTTGGCAGCAGACTGCCTTATATAGGTTTTTTACACTATGCTATGGGTGCCGGTCGTCAGAAAGCAATGGCAAACTACTGAACGTAAACGTGCCCATGAATGACGAACAGCCACAGATGCTGGGTTTCACTGCTACGTCCGGTAAAGGATATGCAACTATTTCGTTTGTCATGCATATTCCAGACAAAGGCCTTCCTAGTTTTACTTTTCTCCGATTTCTCAATGTATGTCCTACCCAGTGGCAGCGTCTTCGCCCCTTGCTTCCCTGGTATGTGTCTAGTTCTCTCCACGAGTTCCACATTGGTCATTTTTTCATATAATTTTATTCGTTCTAATTTGCACATGCATCAGTTTGTGAATGTTTGTAGTTTATCTGTAATCGTTTAAGTTATTCTCCATGCTTCGTATCTAGAAGTATAACTGATTTAATGGTATCATCAAATATTGCAGCACAATACTACATCTCACATCCTAGACATGAAGTAATTGTAGCTGATCCACCTACGGCTCAGATGGTGTCGGGTACGATCCTAGCATAGGGCTAGAGATGTTTCCAACAACCATTGGTATCTAATGATATCAAGCCCTCTCCTTATCCCTTGCGTAGTGAGATCGGATACCACGCTTTCAAGGATGAGGGCGAAAAGCAGGCGACTTCCCGTGCAAGTTGCGCACATAAAACACCCAAGGCTTTTGGAAATCGCAAAGAATAGGCCGTGAACCACTGTCTCGTGGACAATTATTATGCATTAAATCCTACCCACAGATAGATAAACCCCGTTATACTGGATAGAATGACTTGAAGGCTGGTGAAGGCTGGAGATGACAGCAACCGGGGTAGAGCAGAAGATGCTTTATATGATCTTTCAGCAGTTAATAATTTCATCCATTGAGTATGATTTGGGGTTTCTGACAGTATCAAAGAGCCAGCTTGAAAGGTTGAAGTGCATACAGAATGCACAAAGGACATACCAATTGTATGCATGAGGTATATCCTTGTACCACCATCAATTGTGGATGGGCACAGGGTCCTTCAGGGTCCTGCGGGAAAATGAACAGGCTGATAGGCTGGCGAGAAATGCACCTCTCGGTTGTAGATTACTTATGGAGAAAGGAAAGGTTGTCGGGAACCTGTGGGACCAGGTGGAGAAAGTGGTGGACTGTAAACGCCTATGTGGAGAGAATTATGTGGCGGGGGATCGGCAAAGGTTCTGCACGAATCTCAAAACTAAGTGGGAAGGCTAGGAAAACATTCAATCAGATGGCAGTTGGAACGATTAGCAGTAGGACTCTTCACTGGCTGTTGATGAGGGAACGAAGCGCGTGTGGAAATGTCCAGAGTGCAGTTCAAGTCAGTTCTCAGCTCAACGCAGCTGTCTAGAAGAGCAAAATCGTACACAAATGCATGCTTATGTCGGTCACACTGACCTCGGGGTGCATAATTAGGTGTGACACACTTCTCTCGAAAGAAGAACGAAGAAAAAGAAATTCTAGGCGTGTTGTCATGTTTACAAATAATTTTATTTTGTTTTATAGGTATGTTTAATGGATGAAAACGGACTCTGAAGACAACGAAATAAATCACAATGTAATTGACATTACCGCTTGAAGAAGAAGCTACTGAGTCTGTTAAAAACTGTTTTGGACTGGAACGGTTAGTCTATGTCAGTAGTCTATCGTGTATCTATCAGTCAGCAGCTGTGTCTTGCCACTGCATGGATAATCACGTTTCTTCACATGTCACAATCTCCTAGAGCAGTGGTTCTCAACCTGTTTTGGCCCATGCCCCTTCACCATATGTTGAGAGTGTCATTCCTCCCCTTTCGTATTTCCTCCCTATAAATTCCCCCCTCCCCCACCTTGCCCATCCATAGTATACGTAAAAATGGAAGCTAACTTTAGTAACACATACTAGAACAAGTTTAGACGTCTACATAAAACGTGATTTGTGGGTTTACTTACGTTATAAGACGAATATCAGAAGGGCGAAGAGTAGAGAACCGTAAAGTATGGAGGGAAAAACAATATCATGTAATCGATTCTTGTATTAACGCATCTTGAAATAATCTTCATTCCCCCCTTGGAAACCCTAAAATTCCCCCTTAGGGAGGAATTCCCCACCAGTTGAGAACCACTGTCCTAGAGATTTCGTCAATTTATATGCTGATATTTTTCCAAGCCAACGTTAGGGGATGTCAACAATTTTGTCTTGGTATCCTTCTCCTATAATTCAATTTCGTTGCCTTCTGAGAATGTAGCATAAATATTGACTGTTTCCATGATATGTGTGGAAAACTGTCTTTGTGTCTTTTCCACTTTAAAACAATGACTAGATTAATCGTGTTTCCCTCCAATGTATTTTCAGTATTCTCCTATTCATCCACATTTTTGTTTCCCGTGACATCGCTGTGTTTGCTAATAATTGTTGAAGATTTGCAGGCACAGTCGCGGACTGAGCCTAACAATACAGGTTGCCAGGAGATACATATAATCTATTATCTAATGTTTAAGAGGACCCACTACATCAGGCTTCCAGAGGTACTACTTGGCATCAAGCTAGCTGAAACCCCAGCCAGTCCATTACTGAAGTAATATGTTAAAACTAGTTCTATGCAACATGCTGGCAATCTTGTTCTAATGTCCAATGATATAGATGTATGAAACATTATTTTCTTCATGTTATCAAATGCATTGTTTGCTTGTCAAATTCCCACCTGTGTTTCTGTGAAGAAGTCAGCCTGGCCACTGGACTTAGTGTGCTTGCTGTTAAACTTCCGGTGTACTGACGGAGAGTCAGGCGTTCATTCCCTATACCTGTCAATTTTACTTAAACGTCCATTTTTCGTTCGGTCAGCAATGGCACACTACTCAATTAGCTGATCCACGACTCTGGTGATCGAGTGAGATGGCAGAACATGACCGCCCACGCTTGACGGTATGGCATGTGATAGATGGATAGATGGATGGAATGTAGAATCGCCTAGTAAATAAACCTGGTTTTGGGGATGATCACAATATCCTGCATAGAACTTGCAACATTTGTCTCTGTGACACGGCTGCCATGTGTTGTTGTTCTTGTACGAAATCACTTGAATGTATGTTCATCTATTAACAAGTAATATATATATATATATATATATATATATATATATATATATATATATATATATATATATATATATATATATATATATATATATATATATATATATATGTGTGTGTGTGTGTGTGTGTGTGTGTGTGTGTGAATATGACGTATTGTTTACATGATATTGTATATCCATTTTGTCATATGCATTTACGATATACAAGTTCTATCTATATAATACAAAGTAAATTGTTCAGATTTACAATATTTTGTGTTTTATTTTCACAATTACAAATAAACTAACTGAATACATTTTTAATGTTGTGTTATTTGTTTTCGTTCTGCAATATATGAGTTTAAACTGAATTCGATAACATCCGGCAATTAATGTATGACATATAAGTGATTCCAAACCACGTGGAATGTATCCAGTCCTGGTGAATGGGTTTCATAGACTTAAAAGTTTAGATTGCACTCAAGTGTAAGTCTAAGTGAAGAGTGCATACTTCAGAGTGCCTGCTTTCTTCCTTTGCATTTTATGCTCTATCAGACATAATTATCAACCAGCTCACACCAGGCCGTCCATACCAGTGGTTCTCAACCGTTTGGGAATTTTCCTCAGGGATAAATTTAATGGTGTCCAGGGGGTGCGGGGTGGGTGGGGGAGATTAAGATTATTTCAAGATCGCTTTAATACAAGGACCGATTACTTGATATTGTTTTTCCCTCCATACTTTAAATTTCTGTACTTCTCGCCCTTCTGAAATTCGTTTTATAACGTAAGTAGACCCGCAAACCACGTTTTATGTAGGCGTCTAGACTTGTTCTAGTATGTGTTATTAAATTTAGCTTCCAGTTTTACGTATACTGTGTATAGGGACGGATGGGGGGGGGGGGGGGGGGGGGGGAGATTTATAGGAAGGAAATACGAAAGAGGGGGGGGTGATGACATTCTGAACATAAGGTGAAGGGGTCCATGGGCCGAAAAAGTTTGAGAACCACTTGTCTGTACGATTTCTTCATGGTTGGTTGATTTTCTTGGCTGAAGATGTCTACGACATCGGGTCACCTGTCCTGAACATAATCTCTTACGTCATGCATGATAGGTTACAGTGGTATTATTCCTACTTTCTCGTACGTGCTCCCGTAACACGAGGGCCATTCAAAGTGTAAGTCTACGTATAGATTGCATTGTTGAAGTCTGAGTCTGGATGGTCTGCTCTAATTGTAAGACAAACTGCAGATTGCATGATTCAGTTGTACTTCTAAGTGTAGACTGATTGTTTCAAAATGTAAGTCTCAGTGTGACTACTTGCTCGAGGTGCGATTGCAAGTGTAGACTGCGTCGTCCCCATATGAATGTGTCAGTTGTGTTGATCAAATGTATGCCAAAGCATTTATGATAATCTTCAAATCTAAGTGCGGATTATTTAGTTTCTAGAGCAATTATAAAAATAGCTTGCTTGTTTCAAGCGTATGTTTATTTAATTCCAAGATCAATTCTAAGAATAGATCGCTTGCGTCAAGAGTATGTCAAAATTGAGATTACATAGCCCGAGCGTGGCACTGCCATCTACAAGTAGTAAGTAATTGATGCAATGATATTGGTATGGGAACATTGTCACCTCTATGGGTCATTATCGAGATAGAGAAAATCATCCGCGTTACTCCTGACCACCCAAAAAAAAAAAAAAAAAAGTTAATTACATTACCAAACGTTGCAATAAACCCCAGCATTTATTGACTGTTTGTGACTCACAAGGCAATGTTTAGACCAGTAATTTGCCATAACTTTCTGAACTGCCGACGTTTCAAACCATGGAAAGCAACGCAACGCAGTCTGCTTCCAAATCGCCCCTAGCTGACATCAAACCACATCTCAGTATGTCAGTGAACTCTGAAACTGCGCGTCTCACTATTCCTCCTTGGCCACAGGCACAGGTTTACTCCTGACTTGTAGAGTTAAATAGAAACGGGGAAGTGTACACACTAAATTGTCCCATACTTGTTCATGTGGCAGGCCTTTTGCAGAACGTCGCTTTAATTACTGCCCGCCGGAAAGACTAGACCGTTTGCCAATTTGCTTGACTCATGCATTGTCATGCTTAAAGTCCTTATTTACCTTCGTACTAGTCGACTCTTGTCTCTTTTCCCAGAAATCATGTCTTTCATTACTTAGAGACGTAGAGCAGACGGCACAATTCAAAGATCGGTGTACCGTAAAGAAACATGGACTGGCCAATACTTAAATTTTCAGAGCTTCGCACCTGTCCAGTACAAACGGGGCTTAGTACGGACCCTGGTTGACCGTGCTAGGAAGATATGCACCCAGGACACACTGACAGAGGAATTTGAAACTCTGAAGAATGCCTTAAACCTGAATGGGTACTCCACAGGATTTATAAAGCGCCACTGCCAACAGCCCAAACCGAAATCAGAAGTAATTACAGTGCCTAAACTCAAGGTATTCATCCAGCTAACCTTCCGAGGAGATGACGTAATGCAACTTCTGCGGGACCGGCTTATCACAGCAGTCGGACGAACATTCTGACTGCAACTCCAGTCATCAGGAACAGAACCAAACCGATCACCATCCCAGCAGTAAAAGAACCTGTAGCTTTGTACGCCAAATCAAATTGTATTTACCAATTTACATGCAGATGCGAGGCCATCTACATAGGTAGAACTGAGCGACAGTTACATTGCAGGGTTTCGGAACACATTCCGAATTGGGTGGACAAGATATACACACAGAAGATGGTAGCCTAGGCAGGCCGACACACCGGAACAGTCCGGCTTCATCGGTCGCGAGACATGTGCTCGAAAGCGGTCACGTGGTTGAAAGAGACAGTGCCTTCCGTGTGTTGTTCAACACACAAAGTAGTCGATTGTTAAAGTTTGCTGAAGCTATAATAATCAACCTTCGTAAGCCGTCCTCGTGCAAGCAGAAAGACATGTTAGTCAGTTTAAAATTATCGTGGTAGGCAATCGACATTACTGTGCGAACATGTGTATATTTCAGTTTGAAGGATTTATCTGGTTAATTCACTTTACGTTGTGTGATTTCTGCAGTATGTACCTGAAGAGATGCAGCGAAATATGCCAGGCAATAAATCGTGCAATCTATTGTTTGTGTCTTCGTTATTCAAAATCTTTCATTACTGTTCTGTTAAAGCAACTGTCACATTTAATATGGCCAAAGTATTTCAGTTTTCGATATATAATGGTGCTTATGCCCGCTCCGTGGCGAAGGTTTTAAGGATGCAGTTCGTGATCCCGCATACCTGTGTTCGAAACACAATCTGCGGGAGATTTGGCTGCAGACAGCCTTGCGTTGGTATTTTACGAAATGGTATGGGTACCGGTCGTTCTTCAGAAAAAAAAATTGCAAACTACTGAACGTAAACTTGCCAAGAGATCACAACAGAAAAAAAAAAAAAAAAACGATGCTGCTGTTGGCTGCGATGTCTTGTAAAGGATATGCAACTACCTATTTTTTAAGAAGAAACAAAAAAGTTGCATATGAGCAAATTTTCTTAAATATTAAAATTGTATGGAATCTTAGTATTATTTTTTTCTTTTAATACAGGTCAGTCTACGAATATTTCTGTGAAAGTTAGTTTTAGCTGATTGTGAAATTAATGGTCCGTGACTCACTTGTATATTTTGCATGTTCTGGAAGTGTTAAGTTTGGGTTTGTTTGCAGGTGTTGTTCCATAACCTCTATATACTGTTGATCTTCTGCATTGCTATGGCCATCTCCTTCTAACGTTTTAGGTCCCCATTGTTCTAAATTATGAAGCCAATGTATTCAACATTTCGAATTCTTCATTGTTGATTGTAAAGTTTGGTTGTCAAGTTATATTATATGTATTTTATCTTACGTTCAGAAAAAAAACAACACAAGATTTTAATTTTCACTGTGTCTTTTGGGAAGACAGGATTAAATGTTTTAACCCCACAGTACTGTTTTGGAGGATGACTGTATCATCTACATATATGAGTTCCGGAAATGTATTTCCACCATTTATGAATGGATAAAAATTATCACAGGTGTCATAATTTTCGAGGTGTCTCAAAATATGTTCAGCACTGGTGTTGAACAGGCATGGGGAGTGAAGGCAATCATGTCGTGCTCCCCTTTGCGCCTCAAACCAGTTTAATTGTTCACCACCTGTCTGACAGCTGCCTCTTGCACATCGTATACTGTTTCAATTAGTGGATCAGATGTGCTGGAAATTCCACATCTATTATGATGTTCCATAGATTCTGAAGTTGAACACAGTTGAAAGCCTTAGTGTGGTCTCTACCATGCCAAATTGCCAAACCATCGATACAGTCACTTCTATGCGTTCCTCTTGTGCTTTTCTTCCCAGTCTTGCTAGTTGTCACCAAGTTCTCTAGTTTATTTCTTCTCATAACGTGCCCAAACAATTGTGACTGTCGACGTTTAATTTCTCTAACCAGTTTGCGGTTTTGATCTGCTTCTTGTAGGGGTTGCTCATTGATATTTCTATCTGTCCACGATATTCTTTGCATTTTCCACTATGAAACAAATATGAAGATTTATACTACCCTCTCTGCATTTCTCAACAAAAAAAAAAAAAAAAAAAAAAAAAAAAAGGTTCTCATATTGAAGATAGACACAAACCAGTTTGGACATTGCATGACTATCACAAAGCACTAAGTGCAAATTGCATTTCGCAGGTACACCAATTACATATTTTATTCATTACAGATTATGAGAGATATTAAATATATTAGAATGGTACGACAGCCATTGTTGCTGGACGCCATAGCTAAGATAGCGCTTGCTTTAGTAGTCAGTGTACGTTTTGTCTCTTATTTTATCTCTTACTGGTTCGTCGTGATAAGGACTAAGTCCGTTTACATGGAAACTACGATATTTTTTCCTTTCGGCCGACACATCCGCCATCAGCATGACATCTTTCAGCTGACACATCCAACATCAGCACAGCACCTTGCCGGTGAGACATCCATCATCATCACGGCATCTTTAAGTTGACACATGTGAAAACATAACACGTTTCAGTTGAAACATCCGACATCAGAACGACACGTTTACAAATTAGAAAAACATGTTTTCTGTCCCGAGTCACAACATACTAGAAGCGTTTAGGGGTGGGTATTGTTTCTTAATTTGGCACTTTGGCTGGATACCGATCTTTCCTTCCAGAGAGTTATGAACCCCAGATACAGATCAGTAGGTCGGGTAACATGGAGTGACATGGTGAGTAGTGTGTAACCTGAGAAGAAATAAATATATCTATAGGGGGTGGTGGAAAGGTCGATCGCTAAAGGTGTTACAGGAGTAGTATGGACATATTGCAAAAAAAAGATGGAGTACACACATTGAGAAGTGGCAATGTCAGACATGAGAGAGAGAGAGAGAGAGAGAGAGAGAGAGAGAGAGAGAGAGAGAGAGAGAGAGGGAGAGAGAGGCAGAGAGAGAGGTACAGAGAGAGAAGCACAGAGAGAGAGTGAGATGAGAGGGGGGAAGAGAGGAAGAGAAATAGTGAGTGAGTGGTAAACAATAAAAAACGGTGCTGAGCTTTAGGCAGTATGAGACCCCAACTGAAAAATGAGGCATGTTTTTTCAGTCTTGCGATCTCTTTCATGAGACGTGCAAGAATTTATGTGCATATATGTGGGAATAAGCCGGTCTCTCTGGCTGAGAGGTTACACGACTTTCTCCGTAAACCCGTTTATCCACGCAGGGTAACTCAGCGCGTGAGATTTGGTAGCGGTTCTCCCCGCGTTGGTGACTTGCGGGATAAGTGAGCTGGCAGCTCAGAAAGCAATGGCAAACTTTTGAGCATAATCTTGCCAAGAAATCAACAATCAGCTGAAAGATGCTGATGTTAACAGCGATGTCCTGTAAAGGATATGCGAATTTTAAAAAAAAATATGGGAATTATGGGCAGAAGAAAATGAAGAAGGAAACTGATAGTAGTACACCTGCCCAATTTCTCAGTAGCGCATGACATGTCATGCTGTACAGGACACACACCAAGAGAATAAATAGCTGCGCACTTTCAACTTTCATTGTTTGTTGTTAACAACTAGGTTCAAATAGGCCATGGCTCAGGACTAATTTCAAAATTTAGACTACCAGCTCAGAATAAGTATGGGATGTGTGATTCTGGTATAAACATGTCGGGATCCTCGTTCGCCCTTCAGAGTTTGTGTACTGTATAGAGTTTCTCAGTGTGTGATCTATGGGTTATGATACGAACACATTTCAAATTTATGGAAGCTTTCTATGTGCAATGTGGATGATCATTAACTTTATCGTAACAATATATAATACTCCTGCTTTCTGGTTAAAACATCTCGGATTCCGCTTGCTGCTGTTGTTATTGTTTTTGTTGATGTCTTTGTTAGCAAAGACATTAATCAAAACATCCGTCTTATATCTGTAGGTGTTTGTCTTTAGTAGAGAATCCCAGTCACACGACATGTATATTCGCGGTTGAGGTGCTTTGTTTACAAACAATGCATGCCACTTTCTGGTGCGTACATTAAGCATTAAGTAAAAATGTCCACGACGTGTCACATGTTGCAGTCCATGGCTAATCAGTCAAGCCTGTTATATTTAATCTCAACGGCCGTGTATAGACGCGGCTACGAGCCAGAAGCTAATTCGAATCCAGTAAACCCGTTCTGTGACTTCTGGCTCGCTTACAGGTGAAGGTCTTCACACGATCGTGCCTAATGCACGACACACTGCAGTGAACTACTACATGAACTGCAAGCATATTTCATAATGTGTTATATCAGTGAGACACCATACGTGTTATCATGGGATTTTTCAAAGAATCGGATGTGATAACACGGCAGTCGTGATTATTTGAGTGGTGTGATGACTGCCTTTGAGAGACCAGTCACACGTCGCTGACTCATGGAGATAAGAAGCTCACAGGTAAGGTCAACCTTATCCTTACTGTCCAGGTTTCTTTTATACATCTAGATGCAACATTTGGCTGATTCTCTTTGAGAAGATGTGTTCAGAAATGCTTCAAACAAAGCAAAAGTTATATGTTAGCGCTAATTTGTTTCGCTAATGTGTTTCCTTTATGAAATCGAACCATACTGCCACATCCTTTCTTGTGAATATTTACTTCTTTACATTCCAAAAGGGCAGGGATTTCACATACAGTGGTTTAAATATGGACTAACGTGTTTTATCTCAAGGAACTCAACATGCGATTAATAGGGACAGCAGTTAAATGCTAAACATGTTGAGGACTTATATTATAATAACAACATTTACATCGACTGTTGCATTTGGTCAAAATTTGGCCGACTAGGAGAAATCTGCATTGACTCTGGCTAATCCACGATTCATTCAAAGTTTCTTGATTACCAGAGACATCACTCATTTTTCGAGTCATCATCATTATGTGCCCTGCCAAATGGCAATATGCAAACCCGTAGATCTCAGTCCTTGGTGTTCTGAATTAATTATATATGTATCATCTTTCGAAGTCGGAGAGTATCTGCCTGCACGGCTAGGAACCACCAGTCTGCATACCAGTAAGCCAGACATGGGACAACGGATACTCACGCAAATCTCAGGTCCTGTATGACATCACACTGAATTTGGACAACAGGATGTCTTCATCCAACATACAGGACTTTGCGCTGGAGTTCACAGCCAGCGAACACAAGCAAGCAAATGTATCATATTTATCTGTACCGTACCAGACCACCCGGCTTCATTTCTCTTGTAGTGTCGATGCTTTTTCTACTGCTCACCTTTCTGGTCGTCACGATGTTTTCCAGTATCTCTCTTCTCAATACTTGACCAAAGAACACTGTCTCTTTCTTATGTTCTCAACAGAATAAGAACTATTGTGAATTTACAGAGAAGTGGCGCATGGAAGTTTACGAAAAGTAGTTAGTAGTAGTAGTAGTAGTAGTAGTAGTAGTAGTAGTAGTAGTAGTAGTAGTAGTAGTAGTAGTAGTAGTAGCAGCAGCAGCAGCAACAGCAGTAGTAGTAGTAGTAGTAGTAGTAGTAGTAGTAATAGTAGTAGTAGTCGTAGTAGTTGCAGTCGTAGTAATAGTAGTAGTAGTAGTAGTAGTAGTAGTAGTAGTAGTAGTAGTAGTAGCAGTAGCAGTAGCAGTAGTAGTAAGAGTATTAGTCGTAGTAGTAGTAGTAGTAGTAGTAGTAATAGTAGTAGTAGTCGTAGTAGTTGCAGTCGTAGTAATAGTAGTAGTAGTAGTAGTAGTAGTAGTAGTAGTAGTAGTAGTAGTAGTAGTAGTAGTAGCAGTAGCAGTAGCAGTAGTAGTAAGAGTATTAGTCGTAGTAGTAGTAGTAGTAGTAGTAGTAGTAGTAGTAGTAGTAGTAGTAGTAGTAGTAGTAGTAGAAGAAGAAGAAGAAGAAGAAGAAGAAGAAGAAGAAGAAGAAGAAGAAGAAGAAGAAGAAGAAGAAGAAGTCAGCATAAGGTCACCATACAGTGGATACCATCCCACTGTGGAGTACCCGGAAACGACAGAGCTGATCGATTGGCTAAGGAAAGAGCAAAAGAAGAACAGCCTGATGTGCCCATTGCATCCCACTAAAAGAAAAGAATGATCAAATCAGTCAGAAGGCCACCAAACCCTACTCAAGACGACTACCACGTTATGGAATGATCAGAACAGGTCATTATTCTGCGCCTCAGAACAGGACACAATAGATTACGCAACCACATGTATACAAAATTCAAGATTGGTGACTCAGCCATGTGCACATGTGGTTTGGCGTCGCAGACAGCAGAGCAAATACTCCAGGACTGCCCAACTACAACATATCCAGGTGAACCTTCTGGCCTAGATAGATCACAGTGGAAGAAACTCTATGGACCGCTGAGTGAACTAAAAAAAGACTTCAAATATTTCAAGCGAACGAAAGAAAAAGAAGAAGAAATATAGAAGATATGAAAGGAATCGTCATGGGGGATGTAACATCAATAACATTAGATATGGGAATAATACAGTATTCATTGCTAAAAATTAGCAGGATCTGCAACATTTAGTAGATGCGGTTCTTGCACACAGTGAACAACTAGGATTCAAATTAAATTGTAAGAAGACACAGAGTATGGTCGTGACTAGGAAGAAGGAAATACCACGATGTAATTCATAAGTAAATGGGAATATTCATAAACAAGTGAAACGGTACAATTATCTCGGAACAGTTATAACATCTGATGGGAGATGCCATGAAGAGAATAGAACAATAATCGCCATGGCGAATGTAGCCTTTTGCAAGATGGAAACCATACTGACCAATAAAAAGATGTCATTTGCAACGAGAAAAGTGTGGTTAGGTACTACATAGAACCTATACATTTGTATGGATGTGAAGCGTTGACAGTGAGCAGGCAAGCTGAAAACACATCTGATGGATAGGGAAATGTGGATTTTGATACAAACGCAAAGAATACCTTGGACAGACAGAAAAAACTAATGACCAAGTACTACAAGAAACAAATGAAAACCGTAAATTGATTAGAGAAATTAGACGTAGACAGTCACAGTGTTTTGGACACTTTATTAGAAGGAATAAATTGGAGAACTTAGTGACAACTGAATATTTTTCTGTCGGGGGCAAAAGGAAAATCCTAACCTGCACAGTTCGCGGCTGCTGCACTAGCCAGGCGGCCTTAATTCCTCAGACTCAAAGACCCCTCTGCCATACACCGCAAGGTTCTATATTGGCAGTAAACTGTCAGTTTTGACAGTGACAACTGGCAAGATTGAGGGGAAGAGAAAAATGGGAAGGTAGAGAAGTGAATACCTGGACGGCTTGGCCCCGTGGTATGGTCGAGACAAGAACACTGAGCTGATCCACGATTCTGGTGATCGCCTGAGAAAGTTTAACATGACAGCCTTCGCATATCAGTATGGTACATGATGCTGATGTTGTTACTTTAGATGTGTATATCCAAGACGTTACTTTACATCTTAATATCCAAGCTGTTACTTCGCACGTGTAAATTAAAGATGAAGTTGTTACTCTACATGTTTATATAAAATGTGTTACTTTTCATATCACTACGATTGCAGTCAATTAGTCCTTTTAGATTTCCCTGAACTAGAGTATGACACACACGGGTTCATATGTTGTTTCTATTTGCTGCTCTGCTACTGTTTACTTCACTCTTGTACACGCTTAACAAATACTGGGCTGTTATCAAATACAGGTAGGCCCCGGTTTACGTCGGGGTTACGTTCTTGGAAAACGCGACGTCAAATTAAATGAAATACAGTGTATTGTGTACCACAGTAATGTTTATTTTGATGGTTGTTGATATTTATTGACTAAATAGAGGTGGGTTGGAGGGCGAGTGATAGAATTATTGGGACGTAGAGGCATTAAATTCTGCCTCTTCATCTGAGGATGAAACTGTAACCTCTTCCTGCCTCTTTTCTTGGCTCTTCTTTGCTTGAACAAAAAAATGTGTCCAATGTCTGCTGCACAGTAACCACCCTCCTCAGTATCAGCACTCGCCGCTTCACCTGTTGTCTGAATGTTGTGCAGGTGTGAACGCTTCTTAGAGCGCTCAAACCAACCACGACTCGCTCTAAAACTATCATCGGCACTACTAGTACTGCTCTCACCCGCTTTCTTAGCTAGATCTTCATAGAGAGACTTTGCTTTCTCTTGGATAACCATCTTGCTCACAGGCATATTCCGTTGGTTCTGGTCTTCAATCCAGACGGCCAGTAGTGCTTCCATGTTCTCCATAAGAATACTTCTGGTCCAAGTGATCTTGGAAGCACT
>JACEFZ010001770.1:150000-177500 GCA_014155875.1 Cepaea nemoralis
AAGGGAATGCGAATGGAGCTCATCACGCCCAACCACATGCTTGGAATAGAACATGTGATGACCTAACATTTACACCCGCACGAGCCTTGAGGCTCATTGGACAGATGGTGCCAGCTCCATATTTTCATAGACCATTCTTTGGGTTTATCTGCCCGGTAGGCCTACCCATTTTAACGCTGTGGTGACATTTCAGCTCCTGATATTAAACAACATCCGATTCTATGGTGATTGGGAAACTTGACTTACATGGTCGCCAGGCGTGCATGCTAGCGATTGCTCTACCACAGCCTACACTACACGCGCGCACACACACACACACACGCACACACACACACACACGCACACACACTATAATATATAGAAATGCACTGTCCTAGAGCAGTGCCCTGCCATGAGTCAGTGATATGAGGGCGCCATCACATGTTGCAGACCTGAGAGCAAGGAGAGATAGGTGACAAATCTTTCCCTCATGTTGGCAAGAAACGAACCCAGACATACAACCAGCGTCCGACAGACACTCACACCAGCGTCCGACAGACACTCACACCAGTGTCCGACAGACACTCACACCAGTGTACGACAGACACTCACACCAGCGTCCGACAGACACTCACACACCAGCGTCCGACAGACACTCACACCAGCGTCCGACAGACACTCACACCAGCGTCCGACAGACACTCACACCAGCGTCCGACAGACACTCACACCAGCGTCCGACAGACACTCACACCAGCGTCCGACAGACACTCACACATACTCACATTAAAAACGGAAAAGGCATCCCCAATACTGCTTATTTAATAAAGGAAAATCTATATCTATAAAACAGAGTGTATGTGGTTTTGTGGTTTTGTGTGTTTGTGGGTAGCTTTGTATTGGATGCGTTCGATAACGGTACATCCGATTGAGATGAAATTTTCTACACGTCTTCCTTTCATTCCTGTGCAATCCGACTATAATAGTTTCTTAGTGTTAAATCTTCTACTTATTTAATATTTACTGTTTCATTTTTCATTATATAATTTCTATATAGCAGGGGGACTTCACTCTAGAAAAGTTATTTCAAGGGGCATAACTTTTAAGAACATTTCTATATACTTTATAGTCATATTGTTGGACTTACTTGCACTATTGTTAAACTCTTTGTCTATAGTTATTTTTAGGCATATGAGATATAATAAATAATGATATAATCTTTAAGGCATTTTCAAAGTTTTCATAAAAATAATGCATAATGCATGACATTGTAACCCATCTTTTTCTGCTTAAAGAACTTATCAACTGTCATGTCGGTGATTAAAACAGTTTTCATTAAAAATAATGAATGGTGTGTGGAAGGACATTCTTTTAAGTTACTGTGCGCCAGGAGCTGGGCGAAACCACGCCGGGTCAGATAGATAGACAGACAGACAGATAGTCGGGAACGGAAGCTTATTTGACTACTTATATGAATTAAATGAGATGCTCCCCACCAGGGACTGGGTGAAGCCGGGCCCAGACAGACAGACAGACAGACAGACAGACAAACAGACAGTCGGGAACGGGAGAGCTTATATGACTACGTATATGAATTAAATGAGATGCTCCCCACCAGGGACTGGGTGAAGCCGGGCCGGGTCAGACAGACAGACAGACAGATAGACAGACAGACAGATAGTCGGGAACGGGAGAGCTTATATGACTACTTATATGAATTAAATGAGATGCTCCCCACCAGGGACTGGGTGAAGCCGGGCCGGGTCAGCCAGACAGACAGACAAACAAGCAGACAGACAGACTGATAGATAGATAGATCCCCTCCAGGGCCTGGGCGAAGCCGGGCCGGGTCAGCTAGTATTTAAATAACGAAGACACAAACCATAAATTGTATGATTTATTGCCTGGCATATTTCGCTGCATCTCGTTAGGTACATACTGCAGAAGTCACACAACGTAGACTAAAATAACTAGATACATCTTACAAGCTGAAATACACACATGTTCGCACAGTAATATCAATTGTTTACCATGGCAATTTTAAATGGACTATCATGTCTTTCTGTCTGCACAAAATTGGCCTATGTAGATTAATCATTATGGCTTCTGCAAACTTTAACAAACGATTATTTTGTGTATGAAACAATACGCGAAAAGCGCTGTCTCTATAAATTACATGACCGGTTTCGAAGATATGACATGCAATGAACGACGCCGGAAGTTTATAATTGTGGTGTGTCAGCCTTCCCATGATCCCATCGCCTGTGTGTAGTATCTTGTCAATCCAGCTGGGTATGTGTTCAACAACCCTGCTGTGTAACTGCCGCTCTGTTCTGCCGATGTAGGTAGCCTCGCACCTGCATGTGAATTGGTAAATGCAGTTGGATTTGGCGTACAGAGTGGTAGATTCTTTTACTGCTTGGGTGGGAATAGGTGTGGTTCTGCACCTAATAACTGGAGCTGCAGCAAAAAATGTTCGGCCTACTGCTGTAATGAACTGGTCCTGTAGACGGAGCATTACGTCATCCCCTCGAAAGGTTAACTGGATAAATACCTTGCGCTTAGGGACTGCAGTTACTGTCTGATTTTGGTTTCGGCTGTTGGCAGTGGTGCTTTATAAATCCTGTGGAGTACCCACTCAGGTGTAAGACATTCTTCATTGTTTCAATTTCGCCTATCAGTGTCTCCTGGGTGCATATCTTCCCTAGCACGGTCTAACAGGGTCCGTACTAAGCCCCGTTTGTACTGGACAGATGCGAAACTATGAAAATTTAAGTATTGGCCAGTCCATGTTTCTTTGCGGTACACCGATCTTTGAATTGTGCCGCCTGCTCTACGTCTCATTAGGATATTCAGTTACATAAATGAAAACACAGAGTATTGTTTGGTGCTCACAGAAGGAGAAGAATGAAGTAGAAACTAGAGGACGCACTAGACAACATAAAATTTGAAAACTATAGTTACCGACCGGAATGTGGCCTCGGTGGGTTTCCCGACTGATTTCCATTATTATATCCAAAAACGGTAACCACTTCCTTGTGTTCGTGTTCCATAGATAGAGAGATGTTTTTATGCGCCATGTTCATTTTGGCCTGGAATGTTGCTTGTAGCTCATCTGTGGTGATAATTAATATAATCGTCAACATAACGACGGTAGAAGACTAATTTTTTTAAAATGTCTGATGATCTCTTTTCTTCTAAATGTGCCATGCAGATGTCCGCTAGAATAGGACCAGGAGGACTCCCTATGGTCACTCCGTTAAATCGACGGTATGTCTTATTCAGAAAATTGAATTTTTTATTGGCAGTACATAGTAATAGTAGCCTCTCCAGAATAGATGTTGGCATACCTAGGTTTAGTTGTTTGTCTCTAATGCGTTCACTTATTATTTTCAGTGTCTCATCTAATGGAACGTTGTTGAATAGGGAGGCTATATCCATGGGTGCCATGTGTTTATTATTTATGTCCATGGTATGCAATAATTCCACCAGTTCGAATGTATATCAGAGTATTTTTGGATCAAACGTCTGCCGTACTGGCTTTAAAATTTCAGGTAGCCATCTCACCATCCGGTGTTTTGCAGAGTTAACCATGGACAGGATCGGTCTTAGCGGGATTCCGGGCTTGTGAAGTTTGGGCAGACCGTACATTTGAGGAGTTTGGGAGCCACGTGGTGTGAGAATTATTGCGTGTGAATGGACAGTCATATATCCATAGGTCTGCCATAAAGTGCACCTGAATGGACGTGGCTGCAGCTGTTGATCACACTCAGTTATCCTATATATCTATGATCGTTCTCCGAATAGCTTGATAGATCGTCATTCCTATTTGACGTTTAGCAAAGGGAGAGGTGATTGTTATTGATCTTTAGACTAATGTGTAGCCTGGATTGTGTTGGTCTAGTGCACTCACGATAACATCGATCCGTGGGATTCTTTCTCTTCCTCTAGCTTTAGCCTCTCTGATTGTAGACATGCAGAGGGCGCTGATTGGCCTTCAAGGTCGTCAGATGCCTGATCAAAAGCAATATCAAACTATCTCACGTAAAACTACCTAGAAAATCACAAACATGTAAAAAGTAAAATGCTGGGGTAGTTTGCGACGTCCAGTAAAAGACAATCAACTAACATTTTGTAACATGCACAATTACTCGACACATATTCACGGCGTGCAGCGTTATGGGTACATGGTGCTAATCCCATAATTATATTAACCAATCAACACTCTGTGGTTGATATAGTCAATATAACTCCGGGTGCCGTAACTTCCTCAAACGTGTCCTGGTACCCATTTTAAGAAGGATCATATTTAGATATCTAAAATATTTTCGCCTCGATTGAGATTCGAATATTTGAGCCCTAAGCCGACAGGCAAGCATGCTAACCACTGCGCCACCGTTGCTCTCTTTGAGTGTGTAAGTGCCTTTAGACTGCAAATCTCCTCTGGTTAAGTCGCCTAAAATGTAAATCTTCGTGATTAATAGCATATGTTGAAAAGCGCTTTATGGTTCATTAATTATGTAGAAAATACACGCTGTCTATTTGTATATAATTAGAACTGTAACTGAATAGCTCGTGCTATAGTACGTTATTTATGCAGAAAAGACAGGGTCTCCTGTAATTATATCGTTTGTAAAACCTGGAACGAAACTGTTTTAGAGTTTACATCAAAGACATATTTGCCACTAATCTAAAATATGTTTTATGGTAATAATCAGAAATGACAGACACAACAATGGAAGTGACAAGAAACAGAGAGGACACAAGAGAAAGAAAGACACATGTAAGGTGTGAAAGATAGGCTTATTTTACAACAAATAATGAAGGAGATAGAGGGCGAGTTGGCGTAACGGTTAGGAGGTTGCTCAGACAACGAAAATAGCATCTAAGCTTGAAGGTTCAACGGCTGGGCTCTCCATTCGCAACTTCAGTGTCATTCATTCATTCATTCATTCATTCATTACGTAGCATGTCCTTTGCAGAACCTCACCCCCATAACAACCTTCTTGAAAACTTCTCGGTCATAAGCAAGATGTCCCGCCTCGAACACACCCATCTGGAGATGATCCGCCACATCCTGCACCCATCTTCTCGTTGGCCTTCCTCTTCCTCTCTTCTCATACACCTCTCCATTATTGTTCTCTCCAAACTTTCATGACGTTTCAAGTAACCAAAGTAGTTCAGTTTGGTTTTGTTATTTCGTCTTTAGTAGCCAAAACAAAGACAATTGAAATATATTGGTCACTTGAGACGTCATAAAAGTTTGTAGAGAACAATAATGGAGGGGTACAGGAGAGGGACAGGAAGGCTAAAGAGAAGATGGGGGCATGATGTGGCAGATCATTTCCGACGCGGGACATTTTGTTTATGACCGAGAAGCTTTCCGGAAAGTAGTTACCTTCCGGAAAACTACCTTACCTGAGGGTAAGCTGGCTTATTATTCCTGCTTGTACTCTTATCTAAAGTGTGCGATGGTGCTAACAACACATCTCCCACTGAGTGCCCACTGCCTTATACAAATTTACATGTATGCCAGATGCGCCTTAAGGTGTGCAAACATGTCTTTTACTTACTAACACACCACATACCCACAGCAGATTCGGGCTAAGGAACTAAAACAAATATTAGAGAGGCATTGACAGAGAGAAAGGATACATGGCTCCCACTTAACTGATTTCGTTACCTAGTTTAGAGCGTGGGTGTTAGGGTGAAATGTTGAGTTTGTTTAACTTTCATATTGAAATTTCCAATATTTGGTGCAGCCCATATTCTACCGCTATCTTGTTACTTCTATAGTTCTCTCAGTTTGCCCACCGTGTCGCTAAGTGCTGGTCAAATAATGTCAAGTTCTGTTCTGTTGTGAATCTAGTTCTAGTGATTTTATTTTTTGTCCAGTTAAGAGAACATCCGTATCTAGGACCAACCCACAGCCTTTATACACTGTAACAGGTGTCAGCAGTAACAAGACATGTATATTCTATAGGTATTCAGGTAATGTTTTTTACTTTTATCGCTTGCCAAGTGTAACACTACTGTATATGCTATTTGCTGATAACAGACATGTTAACATGTATTAATTCAACAAGGAAGCACTGTATCAAAAGCAACAACGTGTTATTCAGCAAACAGAACTGCTTTACCTGTTTAACTGGTGTTTTGTTTTATATTGTATGGAATTAGTGTCGTTCATTAGGGACTAGGCTGATAGTGTTATGAAGCTTCCACGCCTGCTTTCGTCGTCCGCCAACAGATGAAAGGACCGGTTCCTTCGTGCATCCAGGCATACAAAATGTGATGAACTCCATCACACCACAGAGCGGGTGTCTGCCGAGGAACTTCATGATTTTAAATTTCAACGTTTAAGGTTCATTTTCAGAATATTAACTATCTTGTTGTTGTTGTTTTCTTTAAATTGTCATTTATGTGACGAGTTTTATAGGAAGGTTGCTGTATTGTGTGATTGCATCGTATTTCATTACACTTTAAGTTTTTATCTGCTGTCGTTCCTTTTCATCATAACATAGTCGCTAACGTTTGCTTTTAGTCAGCTCTATGTGTGTCTAGGTGCGATGAAGACAATAACAGAGATCTATAAGTATGGCATTTGTATCATTGTTGATATCATCTTGGGAGAGGTGGGATACAAAGACCGCTTGCCTAAGCAGTTGCCTCACAGCGTAGAGGCTATCATAGATAATGATTCTGGTTGTCTCCTTGTAGTCTTTATTTAGGGCTCCTCCATATTCCTTCAAGTCTGTTTGTCTTTCTCTCTTTTTATTATATTCGCATGTCTTCCTGCTATAGTATGTTCGATGTAATCATGACCCTGTTTGCTTTTCACCCACTTTTTATATTTGTCCTTGTTGTCTTTTACATATATCTTTACATCGGCGTTCCACCAACTTGTTATTTTCTTTATCTGTGTTTTGTGTGAGTTTTTTTTTTCTTGGTTCCGCATGTTAGTTTTGCATTGTTTACAATACTTGACGTGAACATCTCCTATTCTTACACCGTTTTTCTTCCTATAGGTAGTTTTATAAAGATTTAATTTAATTCTTTCTCATAATTTTCCCTCACCGTCTCGTCTTTGAGAATCATTTAAATTTACTAATTCTCATGGTATGTGTTTTTCCTCTGGTCTTTGCTTTCTTCTTCTATTGGTTTTTAATGTGTTAATAACTGCTTTGTGGTCTATATTTATACTTAAGATTTGTATAATATATTTATCTTTCTGTTGTTTCTTGTTAATATGAAATCAATTTGGCTTTTGGTGCCTACATACTTCCATTTGTACCAGGTGTATATGTGTAAGCCTTGTGTTTAAAAATATATGAATGTTATAAAGAGGTCGTCTTGAGTGCATAACTCTATCAATATACTTCCATTATCACCTATTTCTCCAAATGCTCTCTCATGTTTCTCAATGTCATTTCTGTTATGTCCTAGTCTTACGTTGAAGTCTCACATAACTATGATGTTGTCTTGCTCCTCTATTTTATTAAATATATCATAGATATCTTCGAAGAACTCACAACAACTTTCCAAACGGAAAGTACTGCCATAACTATGATGCTGAAATTGAGGCAATCAAGATAGCCACAGAGAAATTACAAAATACCAGCCAAGGGATACAACCTGTGGTGATATTGAGAGATGCAAAATCCGTAATAGAAGCGCTCTTGTCTGGGAAATTGCCAGTTCTAAGGACACTACTTTCTGAACTTAGCACTCAGCATAAGGTCACCGTACAGTGGATACCATCCCACTGTGGAGTACCCGGAAACGACAGAGCTGATCGATTGGCTAAGGCAGGAGCAAAAGAAGAACAACCTGATGTACCCATTACATACCACCAAAATAAAAGAATGATCAAATCAGTCAGAAGACCACCAAACCCTACTCAAGACGACTACCACGTTATGGACAGACCAGAACAGGTCATTCTTCTGCGCCTCAGAACAGGACACAATAGATTACACAACCACATGTATACAAAATTCAAAATTGGTGACTCAGCCATGTGCACATGTGGATTGGCGTCGCAGACAGCAGAGCACATACTCCAGGATTGCCCAAACTACAACATATCCAGGCGAACCATCTGGCCTAGAGAGACAACAGTGGAAGATAAACTCTGTGGACCGCTGAGTGAACTAAAAAAGACTGTTAGATTCATACAAGAGACAACATTGCGGTTATAGACATATTTCATGCGAACGAAAGAAGACGAAGAAGAAGAACTCACATTCTTGCTCATTGTTGGTTGTGTTACATGTTGCGTATATTTATACGTATGTTGTAAATTTCCGTTCTTTTATTCTCATTGTTATAATTCTTTCTGATATGTATTTTATTTCTAATATTCTTCTTGCTAGCCATGGTTCACTGACCTTCCTACAGCGTGCCTTACCCTCTCCTGTTGTTCCACTCAGAATTAGACAAACGTATAACTGTGGTGCCGGTCTCTCTGGCTGTGGGGTTATAACACTTTCTCTCTGTAATCCCGTTTATCACGCAGAGTCTCGTAGCGGAGCGAGAGCTGAGGAGGTTCGACCTCCGCTCGTGACTTGCGGGATACTGAGCCGGCCGCTCAGAAAGCAATGGCAAACTACTGAGCGTAATCTTGCCAAGAGATCAACATACAGCTGAAAGAAGCTGGTGTTGACAGCTAAGTCCTGTAAAAAGGATATGCTAAAAAAAAAAAAAAAATTGCTGTGGTGGATAACCTTGCATTCCCTCACTTTTAGTCTGGTGTCCGCTATTCCCTTCAGAAAAGAAAAAAAATTCCTCTGTTCCATTGTTCCTCTAGTTCTTCTTCTTTATTATTAAACCGCAGATGTTCAGTGTGCCTATTTTTTTAAATCGCTGATATGGCACGTTGTCCTTCAACATTGCCGTGTCCGTTACCATTTGGGTCAGGTCGAATATACTTAATTATTCTTCGAGCAGGACAAAATCCTCTGCCGGCATGCTAGGTCAGTCGCAAGTTTAGGAGGAAAATATCCGACCAAGGGAATCCGTCTCCACTTGAAAGCCAGAGCCCTGTTTCCCATGGCTCTGCGGTCATGGCTTCCCGGTCACACCACGGGGAGTGAGGCTGACATGCATAGTCTGCGGGTCATCGGCAGACTACTAATTTTCAATGTTCCACCCCTCCTGAGAGAGATTAGTTAATCCTAACAATACTCAATGCAAGGCCAGGCGCAGTCCACACCTTGTAGATCACAATTTGTTTATCACAGGAAATCTTTCTTATTTGTCTTCGTAAAAATGTCCGGTTAAGCGAAATCGATTTATCACGAATTGTCAGGATATGCTGAACGATTAAGCGTGTCCCGATTATATATTTTTATCTGCTTAAGGCGAACTTTTTTTCAAATATCTGGACATTTGTTAGACTGCTATTTCCAATCTAAATAGGACTGGAAAGTTAAAATTCATATCTTTGAAAAGAAAGAATGAGATGTACAAGAAGTGGAAAATAGTGGCAAAAAACTAAATGGAAATAGCAAATAAATTTGACATTCTAAAGTCAACGCTTTCAGAAATCATAAAAAAAAGATCTGTACAGAAATATGTTTTATGGTGGACAAGTTGATTGTCACAGAATGAAGAAGCGAAAAGAGCATGTGCTGTGGTTAACACGGCACCCTTAAATTGGTTTACGCCGGGATCAATACATGTTCATGTAAATGAACCTATATTTACCGCAAAGGCAAAAGACTTAGCACTTCTGGAAGCATAACTTTGTTCCCGTATCAACCTTCCAGAAACAAAAGTTTCGATCATAAGCAAGATGTCACGCGTCAGATACACCCATCTGGAGATCATTTGCCACATCAAGCACACATCTTCTCTTTGGCCTTCCTCTTTTTCTCTTCCGTGGCATATACACCTCCACGAATGTTCTCTCGAAACTTTCATGATATTTCAAGTGGAAAAAAAAATATATTTAAATGAGTTTTGTTTTATTGAGCAGACAACCTTTTTCAATATTCAGTTCATGTCGTATTGATTCAACTGTTCTTTTGCTATATCCAAGATAATGTTAGAAGCCATCTATAACATTTATATTCAACGGCATTTATGTGCTGTCCAGCTTGTTTTGGTAAGTGTGCAGGTCTCACAGGCGTATGTAGCAATGGGAAAGATGCATGCTCTTAAAAAGTATAATTGTTGTAGTTCTATCTGTCCTCCTCCACAATTTATTCAGTTGTTTTAGTTTCTGAAGAGCAATAGATATTCGCCTTTTAATTTCCTTCTATGTGTCACCGCTGTTGGTAATTAATGACATATATTGCTTTGCTGTGTTAAAATATAAGTTGTGATTTACATTACTCTTTTAGGTTGAGGTTATACATTTTTCTATGTCATTCTATGATGTGGATAGTAATATAGTATCATCAGCATATAGAACATATGACGAGAAAATATATATATATATATATATATATATATATATATATATATATATATATATATATATATATATATATATATATATATAATCATCATCATCATCATCAAGTGCCCTGGCGTAGGCGTTCATGTCTCTCCAAAGATCGTGGTCTTTGGTGTTCTGGAACAATTCTGATGATGATATTCCTCCATGCCACTGTCAAGTCAGCCAGCAATATGTCTCTTGGTCTGCCTCTGCCTTACCCCGTGGGTGGGCGGAAACATGTGTGTGTGGATGGAAAGATGTGTGGGTATGGGTGGTTGATGTGTGAGTGGGTGATGGATACGTGTGTGTTGGTGCGGGATGTGCGTGTGTGAGGGTATGTGTGTGTGATTGGATGGTGTGTGGGTGGGTGGAGCATGTGTGTGTGTGGAGCATGTGTATGTGGGTGAGTTTGAGTGGATTGGGGTATGTGTGAGTGGATGGAAAGATGCGTTTGGGTAGGTGAGGGATATGTGTGTGTGTGTGGGGTGGGTGCGAGAGCTGTGAGTGGGTGGAGGGATGAGTTGGGGATGTGTGGTGAGTGGGGATGTGTGATGGGTGGGGATGTGTGGGTATGGGTGGGTGATGTGTTAGTCGGTGAGGAATGTGTGTGTATGTTGGTGCGGGATGTGTGTGTGGGAGGTGGGATGTGTCACATAACATGAGAATATGCATTGGTTATGCTTACAACATTCATTTGACAATGTTTTTTTTTTCTTACGTGAATGCAACATACCAATAGCCACAATCAACACAAATTGAAGCAACCCAAAACGAGGGCTACCGTCAATAGATGGCTAATTGGTTTGCTGAGAAACCTCTGTGAGACTGCATTTATGCTTACGTCCAATGCATACATAAATACAGACTGGAAAATTTTACGAAGCACAAGTCTTAATATGTTCAACCTTTTTGTATTTTTCTCTCTTTTCAGAACTGATACCCAGTGAACACTAGACTTCCAGCAAGGGCGTTCTTTGAAGATTTCTAACAAGTATCTCTACATTATGGGTAGTTACGGCGCCAGCTACTTTCACCAAGGAACCTTAAGGACTCAGAATGGGGGTCCTAAGCACGGGCACCCAGACAGTGACAATCCAGCTTTTAGGATGTCTGACCCTTATACAATCCCAATTGACAGCTTGAATGGCGAGTTCATGGCTAACAACTTGGTATATACTGACATCGACGACTACAAGCAATTTTCCAGCACTTTAGCGAAACACAACAACGCAGTTGAAGCTGAAGTACAAAAATATGCAACCACAAGCCATCTTCCCGCTAACGGAACAGCTTTCAGAAGTATTAGTGCCAACGGCGGCTTGAAACCGCCACCAACACTTGGTCGAAGTGCAACTACCAGTAAGAAGTGCGCATCCTTTTGGAACAGTTTCTAGACAATATCTTGTTGATATGAATGATATACCAAGACAGCACCAGGGATCCAAGGTGAGAAGCTGTATATCATTCTTTGATATTGAGACTGACAAAGTGTCAAGTTATCAATACCGGCCTGGTGAAGACATTACTGGAAAAGTTACAATTATGATTCGCAAAACTGTGGAGATTCGATTCGTGGAGATGATTGTCACGGGTCAGGGGAAACTGACAATTGGAAAATCGGAGTTTCCCCATATTGTGCGGGAGACGTATTTACACAAAGAGAAATGTATCATAGGAGCTAGAGAAGCGTCGTTGAGTTCTGTACTGACTCCAGGTCGTTACGCCACACAGTTTCGGTAAGAATGAAACTATACAATGTGAATTTACTTACAAATTAAAAGCTTACGTTTGTAAATATGAAAGGTAAGGGTGTGAAGCGATATAACATACACTAGATAATTACATTATAATTGTCTTTCCCCTTGCAGTCTTATCTGCACAATATAATTTATAATGGTCATTATGCGTGGCTGGACAGATTCAATGAGTGGAACAGATCCCCCCCCCCAAAAAAAAAAGAAAAAAAAAAAAAACCAACAAAGAGCCCCTTACAGGCCATATACGGTGCACTGGGCATATCGTGCTTAATGAATATTTTAATAGATCAGACGGAACTAGCCGGCTTCGTGGCTTAGAAGATAGCGACTTCTCTCCGTAATCTCGTATACTCTCGTAGGTACCGTGATGACGGTGAGAATCAGCAGTGATTCGAATCGCATCGGTAACTTACGGGGTATGTAAGCCGGCCGCTCAGAAAGCAATGGCAAACTACTGAGCGTAATCTTGCCAAGAAATCAACATACAGCTGAAAGATGCTGGTGTTGACAGCGATGTCCTGTAAAGGATATGCAATCCATTTAGACGGAACTAGGAGATGTGGTCAGTATCACACCAGCCCACTTTACTTCAGACGATATTTCCTGGTACACAGGCTAGATTGGCTAGACCTGGGCGCCCAGGTTAATTTTACAATTTCGCCGCTTCACTACCTGGCCTGCAGACGAACTTCAAACACACTTTGCTGTAGATGCTCCCTAGAGTTTTGTCAGTGGGAAAACAATTCCTTCTCAGCTGGAGGTTGAATCTAAAAAATATCTGCCATTGTGTCAAGGCTTTATGGACGAGGCATTTGTTGCGTACGATTCTTAGAATGCAACATAAAGTATTAAGACAACTAATATACAACTTTACCATGACTGATAACATCAAACATAAACAATATACACCTTTTGCCATGAATGATGATATCAAACATAAAGATAAAGAAGATCCTTATAATATTTACATGATAAAATACAAGCAGGATCTGTATACACACTAAATCAGTGGTTCTCAACCTTTGTCTTTTGGCCCATGCACCCCGTCACCATATGTTCAGAATGTCACCCTCCCCCCCCCCCCTTCTTTAGTATTTCCTACCTATAAATCCCCCTCCCCCGCCCCTACACAGTATACGTAAACATGGAAGCTAAATTTAACAACACATATTAGAACAAGTAAGGACGCCTAGATAAAACGCGATTTGCTGGTCTACTTACATTATAAAACAAATTTCAGAAGGGCTAGAAGTACAGAACCGTAAAGTATGGAGGAAAACACAATATCAAGTAACCGATTCTTGAATTAACGTGATCTGGAAATAATCTTAATTCCCCCCCCCCCCCCCCCCCCCCCCCCCCCCCCATGGAAACCCTAAAATCCCCCCTGGGGTGGGGTAATTCCCCACCGGTTGAGAACCACTGCACTAAATGATAAAATGAAGCTTAAACAAGATACACGTTACCACGAATGATAACATCAAACATAAACGATCTCCACGTATATCTCGAATGATAATATCAAGAATAGACGTGATCCACATAAGATAACGAATGATAACATAAAACATAAGCCAGATCCACATACACTTCAAATCATAGCATCAAATATAGAGAAACTTTACATCCATTATGAATGCTAATACCGAACATAAGGGGGAAAATACGTAATAAACGAAATCAAGAAAGATTATCAAGAGGGACATGCACCATTCACCATAACTAATAAACATAAACAACAACAACAATAACAACCATATAGACGGTAGCCCCGGGAATAGAGAGGGAATAATCACACTGTGCCGAATATCAAAGTGAATGATCATAGGCTAAGTGTTGTGGACAAATTCACCTATCTTGGCAGCACTGTGTCACAAGCTGCCACAATTGATGACGAAGTGAATGCAAGAATCTCCAAGGCAAGTGCGGCCTTTGGCAGACTGTACAAGAATGTATGGGACAGAACTGGAATAAGCCTGCAAACAAAGCTAAAAGTCTACAAAGCAGTTGTATTATCCACACTGCTATATGCTTGTGAAACCTGGAGTGTTTATCAGCGACACGCTAGGAAATTAAACCACTTCCACACAGTCTGCCTAAGGAAGCTACTGAAGATTAAATGGCAAGAGAAGATTCCAGACACTGAAGTCCTAGAAAGAGCATCCATGCCCAGTATCCACACTCTACTGATGAAGAATCAGATTCGCTGGGCTGGTCACTTGACTGGCATGCCAGATCACAGGCTCCCTAAACGAATTTTTTACAGCGAACTGCGTTGTGGTAAACGCTCCCAAGGTGGCCAGAGGAAACGCTTTAAAGACACTCTGAAAATTTCACTGAAGGCTTTTTGAATTCGTCATGACACCTGGGAGGCTGCAGCCAGAGACCGAAATTCGTGGCGTGCATCATTACGCAAGGGTGCAGTCATATGTGAGGCAACCAGGACTGCAAGAGCTGTGAAGAAAAGGCAGGACAGAAAAACCACTGCAGGAAATCCTCCTCCAGAAACGTCAAGCATTCCTTGCCCACATTGTCAAAGAACATTTCGAGCCAAAATAGGCCTTATCAGCCATCTTAGAACCCACGGCTCCATACCTTCAACCTCACTGGATGAAATGAATGGTCATCATCATTCTTGATGGACAAACAACAAGCCCCGGGAAGGTTAAATCGGTCAACAAATGCCTTCAGAAGTCGGATGTAAGGGCCTAACGGCGCAAGAACGCAGCTCTGCTGTAAACAGGCATAACGCAATCACCTCTGGAAAAAGAAAACCTCTGCGGATGAACGCAGCAGAAGAAGAAGACGGTAGCAACAAACGAAACACGGCCGATACACATCATGAGCGATAACGGCAAACGTATGGTAATTAAGTTAACACAAGAATTTAATTCACATAATCTTCCACTTTTGCAGTCGAACATCGTGTGTGACACAGAATAGTGTCATTCTGAGTGTTTGTACAATCAAAACAATGTTTTCCCGTAGTGAATTTGAATAAGGAAGACACAAACCATAAATTGTACGATTTATTGCCTGGCATATTTCGCTGCATCTCGTCAGGTACATACTGCAGAAGTCACACAACGTAGAGTAAAATAACTAGATACATCTTTCAAGTTGAAATATACACATGTTCGCACAGTAATATCAGTTTATGTTTGTACAATGTCTTTAATGTCGTCAATTAATTTTCTACTCGGACATCCTCATGCTCTCGTAACATATCTTCATTTTATATATGGTCAGTGCTGGTAGTTGATGGTGTTGCATTCTAACGAGATGGCCAAACTATTTGATCTTCTGCCTTTCAATACATGTGGCACAAGGTGTTGATCCCACTGTCTGTCTGATAACACAATTTCTTTCAGATTGTTAAGGTGGCAGCTCTCCTCAAGCATCTCATCTCATAAGTGTTGATTTTCCATAACTGTGATGTTGATAATGTCTAAGTTTGACATTGGTAGCTTAAGATTGGTGTGGATATTCTATTTATTACGTGTCGCGTTGGGAACATAGGTATATTTGGATGTTTCAATATGGCTGATAGTTGATATATAAGCGCACTTACTGTTTGATAACTGATTTCGATTTCTCTGTCGATTCTGCCATCTTCTGTTATCATACTTCCAAGATATTTGTATGTTTTAAACATATTTCAGTATATGTGCTTTTTATCAGTATACTTAATGGACCATGAGATCTGTTAACTTGCATGACTTCAGTTTTGACTGTATTTATATTCATATTGTATCTGCTGCATGTTGAACTCAGTTTAATAATATGAATGTCTAGTAGGTCTTCGTCGCTATGAAAAAAAGCACCGATCATTTTGCAAATAAATGTTCATTTGAAGAATGTAATTAACACTATTTACAACAAAACATAACACATTGTCCATATCACATACCACATGATCGATGAAGTATGTTCTCATTACCAGTATCATACACCATTTAAGATATTATCAAGTGTGGATAGTATCTTCATGCATTACTATTGCTGTCAAAATTAAGTAAAATTAGCATTCAACTCTTTCGATACCATAACAACCCCTGTGTGAAAGTATGCGAGAACCTCATATTTAGCCAGCGATGATATACTCTATTCACAGTATAATGTTCTTCTACCCTTTATTTCCCATTGAAGAATAGGTCATCATTCCACTCCATGACTTCTTGTGTGGGGCAGGAGTGCAATGTCATCAAACTGCTTTGTTAGAGTATAACAGTGGACTCCTTTTCTGCTGGGAGTTATTGTCTTTATATTCTAGTATTGTTTGTAAGAATAACAAAGGTGACAAAAGGTATCCTTGCTTCACTCCTATTTTTAGTTCCAATATAGCTGGTAGCTTTCCTTCATGCTGAACTCGCAATTTGTGTCTTTCTATGATGTCTTTATTAAGTTAATGATTTTCTGTTGTATCCTATAGTCCTTGATCATTTCCCAAAAGAATTCCTTATTAATACAAACAAAAACCTTTTTCATAGTCTCATTGGTCATTGGCACCTTTCCGTCTTGACAGACGATAGTTTGGTACATTGTGCTTCAAAAAGGCTTAATAACTACGATCCATGGCGGTGGCGAGTGTGGCTGGTAAGGCCAATTCTTGCTGCAAATGTTTGCCCACAGTAGGTGCATGTGAAAACATGGTCATTTCCACCATTTTGCACCATCTTACGTCTCTCACGCTCTGTGTGTGCTTTATCTGCAATCATTTTCTCCTTTGTCTTTATTCCATTTCTGATAGTTGCCCTCCATGCAACACGTTCAGCGGCGACGTGCTCCCAACGTGCATTATCAATGCCTGTATCAATCATGTCCCGCTTACACACATCATTGTATCGTAGTAGAGGCCGACCCTGAGATCTCCTACCCGTCTGTAATTCACCAAAAAAGATGTCCTTTGGTATTCTACCATCATCCATCCTCCTAACGTGTTAGTCTACAAATAGAATAAAAAGGGCGAATACATTTTATGTTTTGCTCTGTTACTATAAACACTGCTACTATATGGTCAGTGCAGATTATATTTATTCTATAGCCTACCTGCTCAACCCTTAGTTGTATGTCAATGGTATCTCTTAATCTCTGTAGAATGATCCGGCATAATATTTTTCATTAACTAACAATAATCTTATTGCTTTTTTTTTTTTAAAGTTGCGTATCCCTTTCGGGACGTTGCAGTCAACATCAGCATTTTCAGCGGCTGTTGATGTACTAGGCAGGTGTTACGTTCAGTAGTTTGCTATTGCTTTCTGAACGACTGGCTCCCATACCAGCACGTTATAACCCAACGCGACACGGTCTGCTGCACAAATCGATCGCAGCTGAGCTTCGAACGCTTGGTAGCCCGCTTTAGCCACGGAGCCGGCTTTATAACTTGTATATTTGTGTAGATCCCCATCCTATGGCGGTTTCGTTCAATATCCGTCTATTTACTCTACTGGCATTACTTCAGTCTCTCAGATACTGCAATCTAATTTGTGCAGTAATTTAGTAGAGGTATCTATATTAGTTTAAACAGTATGTGCTTAGATACTGTTTGGATAATCATCTTTCCCATCCTTCTAAAGTTTGATAGCTTTAGTAATCTCTTACTTAGTTTCTCGCAGTATATATCCAGCTCGTCTTAGGAGGCTGGATATCGGCAGGGTCTTGTGGACTAGTCTATTCAGGAATGCATCAAAGTATTTATCCAATGAATCTGTAATGTTTGTGAGCATTTTCCCATTATTACTTTTGATAACTTCACTTAGTTAGTTATATTTTCCTGCGATTTGCTTTATAGTGCTGTGATAATCTTTGAGGTCTCCCTTCACTACTTCTTCTGTCTCTCTCCATTGGTCATCTAAATGTTCTCATTTATCCACCGTTATCTTCATCCTCCAACATGTTCATCTTCCTAACATCGTTATAAACTAATGTGTATTTATCATGGTGTTTGGCGTTAGAGCTCTAGCTGTACTATAATTCATGTGCCCATTTTCCCTTTCTTGTATTGTTTAAAGAGGTTCTGGCGTTAACCATGCTTTATGTTTCTGTTCCCTTTTTTTAATCCAAGGACATCCATACAATCATAATTCAAAATGCCTTTAACCTGCTGTCAGCAATCTTCTGTACTCATCGTGTGTACTAAACTTTGCAGAACAAGATATTTATTAGAGAACGTGACCACGCCTCGCTCCTTAGTTGCTTGATTTCTGAAATAGCCTTTATAGTATTGATTTCAATGTTTTAAGATTATATGCATTATTTTTAATTCCAGCGTAATATTAAGTTTGAGAATATGGTGATCTGGATCTACATGTGCACCTCAAAACACTTGTATATCATTGTGTTATTAATACAGATATCGTGGATTGCTTTTTTTAAAATGTGGTAATATCAGTATGCACCATGCCGCTAAGCTTGGGCGGTCAGGTTTCGCCATCTCACATGATCATAAAGGTCGTGGATAAACTGTGTGGTCTCACAATACCAAACTACTCGTACTTACATAACATACATGCTATGCGCTAAGAGGCAACCAAATTGCCTGGTGGTTCATAGCGAAGGATAACGGACGGTGTTTAGTGCAGAAGAGTATAGCACATGTTACCATATCTCATCTGAGAATGGGGGGTGAGGAAGTAATGCTGGCTGGAGAAACAAGCTTCATACGCACGTCGTAATTTTAATAGATTACCAGAGTATGCTGAGAGGAGTGAAGACAAGTATGCTTCATGCAGGTTAACATGATTCTATTTCTGTTTTTTAAAAAGGTCACATCTGTTGGATCTTTTCCCCAGGGACACGTTGGCATGTTTGGAAACGAGCAGCCAGTAAAATTGGCAAAATCTGCACCGTATGGATGGGTACTAGATGCATTGCCACGGAACAATGTTCGGAAGGCAACTGATTAGCATACGGCAGTGCAGCAGGATATGTTCTTTTGTCTGCTTTGTCTGTTCATAAATGCCCACAATTAACGGCGCCAATCAACGTCTGTGTAAGTGAATACGCAGACAATAATAATATAATCAGCGAGCCTAGGCTGGGAGAAATGCAATTGTCCATGTGGATTGCTGATGGTAGTGGTGGTAATAGTAGTGATGATGATTATTAATTTACGAATTGTAAAACCGAGTATCTGCTAACAAGCAATGCAGCTGCTAATCGTGAAATATTGAAAAATATCAATGCACTCGTAATAAGAAAATAAAAAAATATCAAACGGAAACAAAGAATTGTGATATAATAAATTAAAGAAACAGTCTTGTAATAGGAAATAGGACAAATAATCGTCTCAAACGGTAAAGAAACCTTTGCTATGCCTGTAGGCGTAACTGGTATATGGTGATTGCTCTTCTGTTTTAGAGACTAGTCGGCACTTACCGGGTGATGTAAATATTATATCAGCCGTCCTTTACTTCCATATGTCCCGGTACCCGTGTCGCTATGTAGTTTTGTCATAACGATAACTGCAACATATGTGCTTGCGATAAGAACAACTGCAACAAATGTGCTTGTGATAAGAACAACTGCAACATATGTGCTTGTAATAAGAGCAACTGCAACAAATGTGCCTGTGATAAGAACAACTGCAACACATGTGGTTGTTGCTTGCTTGCTTGCTTGCTTGTGTTCGTTGGCTTGAGCTCCAACGCGAAGTCCTGTATGTCGGGTGAAGGCATCCTGTTGTCCAACATCAGTGTGATGTCATACAGGACCTGCGTTTTGCGTGAGTATCCGTTGTCCCATGTCTGGCTTATTGGTGTGCAGACTGGTGGTTCCTCGCCGTACAGGCAGACACTCTCCGACTTCGGAGGAATCGGCGATCCTATTGACTTTAGCCAGGACCCTGAAGGGACCTGTTGCCCAGGACGCTCGACGTGGACGCGTCAATAGGTCTTGGCCAGTATATAACCCGGCCCTGGTGCCTTGGAAACACCTCTGCGTCCCAAATGTGGTTGTGATAAGGACAACTGCAACAAATGTGTTTCTAATAAGAACAACTGCAACAAATGTGTTTCTAATAAGAACAACTGCAACAAATGTGTTTCTAATAAGAACAACTGCAACATATGTGTTTCTAATAAGAACAACTGCAACATATGTGCTTGTGATAAGAACAACTGCAACAAATGTGCTTGTGATAAGAACAACTGCAACATATGTGCTTGTGATAAGAACAACGGCCAACATAAGTGCTTGTGATAAGAACAACTGCAACACATGTGCTTGTGATAAGAACAACTGCAATAAATGTGGTTGTGATAAGGACAACTGCAACATATGTGCTTGTGATAAGAACAACTGCAACATATGTGCTTGTAATAAAAACACTGCAAAATATAAGCTTGTAATAAGAATAACTGCAACATATATGCTTGTAATAAGAACATCTGCAACAAATGTGGTTGTGATAAGGACAACTGCAACATATAAGCTTGTAATAAGTACAACTGCAACATATATGCTTGTAATAAGAACATCTGCAACAAGTAAGCGAGTAATAAGAACAACTGCGTCGTATATGCTTGTAATAAGAACAACATCAACATGTAAGCATGTAATAAGTCCGACTGCAACAAATAAGCGCGTAATAAGAACAACTGCGTCATATAAGCTTGTAATAAGAACAACTGCAACATATAAGCTTGTAATGAAAACAACCGCACCAAATATGCTTGTAATAAGAACAACTGCATCAATTGTGCTTGTAATGAGAACAACTGCAACAAATAAGCTTGTAATAAGAACAACTGCATCAAATGTTTTATTTGATTGTTTCGGGATTTGTGATTTAAATATTGAGCACAACCCACTACTGGCAATGCTGATCGAAATTAAGTTAGTTGCATATCCTTCACAAGACGTAGCAGTCAAATCCAGCATGTTTTTTGGGGGTGGGGGGGGGGGGCGGTATATTTGTGATTTCTTGGCAAGTTTACGTTCAGAAGTTTGTCATTGCTTTCTGAACTACCGGCACTCACGCCATGTTCATAAAAAGTCAACGCAGGGCTATCTGCAACCAAATCGCCGGCATCTGTGTTTCGCACGTAGAATGTGGGATTACTAACAGCTTCCGTAACTCCGCCATTGAGCCGGCGCAACGGTTATGCTTGCAACAAGAACAATTGAAACAAATATGATTGTAATAAGAACAACTGCATCAAATATGCTTATATTAAGAACAACTTCAACAAATAAGCTTGTAATAAGAACAACTGCTTCAAATATTTTGTTTTCTGCGTTTCCATCCTGTTTCAGGATATTGCGGTCAACACCAGCATCTTTCAGCTGTATGTTGATTCCTAGGCTATATTACGCTCATCAGCACGCCACGACTAATGTAACAGAGCACCATCTCTGTTAGTAGCTTTGGAGCTGGTGTGCAAAGACTAGGCACGGTTGAGCATCCCGTATAAAGGTAACTAGGGACGCTCAAGCCGTGACGCGGGGGTTAGAGAAGGGAGTTACTTGCTGGACCTTGAATTGACAACATCTTTTGTATGCTGCTTTATTATTTTATGATGTATTCCGTCAAATAAAACATATAGAAATTATAACCAGGACTTCGTTTACATCTGCCATATAACTGTCGCTGTACTGTTACACTTTCTGAGCGACCGGCTCCATACTTCAAATAATAAATATGCTTGTAGTAATAAGCTAAACAAATTTTTCTGAAATAATACATGAGCCGGCGCTGTGTCCTAGGTACAGTGTACTTGTCATACAACATACCGAGTCAAGCATTCACAATCATCCACAGACGACTTGGAAGCAGATTGCCTTGCGTCTATTTTGATAGTATGAGCATCGGTCGTTAAGAAAGCAATGCAAAGTACTAAACGTAAGAATTGCCTAGTAAAACAGAACCAGGCAAAAAAAAAAAAAATGTTGGGTACTGTAAAGAAAATGCAATAACTTTAAATAAGAGCTCATCTGGTAAGGACAAACAAAACAAAGCGACTATTACATACTTCTCTAATTGATACAGTGTTAAACTGCCAACGGAACTGCCATCAAGCATTCATAACGAAGACTCTGACAATGGAACAACCTTTGACATCACTTACACTATACGAGTGCGAATGTGCGATGATGGTGGGGTATCTTCTCCTGCATCCGTGCCACCACACAGTAACAGGGTTCGAGTCTTTTTGGAAAAGCAGGTTAGTTATTACTTTATTAGTTACCCATAAGCGTATTCTATTTGGTTCTTGTCAAACCAAAGCCTAGTACTGTAAGGTGAGGTGTACAAACCTCTGTAGATACTAACCACTTCAAGAACTAAAATATGAAATGGCAAGATTTTTCTGTGGGTGTGTTGGGCTTAGAGGGTGTCACCCGGCTCTGTGTGATTCTGTCTGGGTGTGTCTTTGACACTTCAAAGCAATGAATGGGCACGACTGCCCAAAGTTCTCACCAGTCTTTGCAAGCTCGTATAAATTTCTACTTCAATGACATTTCCATTGTTTATCTATAGTTATTCTTCTGGACAACGCACCAATATTGCCTTTTACTTTCTGGAAGACTATGCTTTTTCGGGGGGGGGGGGGACAATCAAGACATTACACGTCTTGAATGACAGCCTAAAGTTTGAGAAAACAGCAGTTTTATTAGAACCTCTCACTAAACTGTGAAAGCATCTAAACTGAATACCCGAAGGAAGTCACCATTATAGGTAATATTCCACAAGAACCATTGAAACATTGGAAGGACATCAATAGAAACAAAACGGACACCACTCTGATAAAAGACAATGTGCACCAAACAATGGCCCCACGACACAGCTTGGTCAATGTGAATACTTCTCCCTGACGAGAGTGCTGTAATATCTTGCAAATATTAGAGAGCTATTAGTGATATTTATCATCATCATAAGTTATTCTGAAGACTAGTGCTGAAGTCCTTTGACACCACTGTACAGAATAAGTTGAAATTCAACGTCCTTGCATGCTTGTGTTACGTTTCTGTTTTTCTTGCATTCCCTTGTTCTCTTGTCATGGATGTTGCCCAGTTGTAATGTCAGTTGTAGCCCCCGCTCCCATGTCATGTGCCGTGACTTAGCTAAGACAGAATATATTGTAACGATATTTATAATACTGGGTACATCCCAAAGGATTTGAAAACATTCATTTTCATCATACTACCGAAGAAGCCAAGAGCTATTGAGAGTAAGGATTACAGAACTATTAGCCTAATGAGCTACATAACTAAGATACTACTCAAGATCATACAAGAAAGATTTCAACATAAAATAGATGAGGAAGTAGCTGAAGAACAATTTGGGTTCCGCAAAAACAGCGGCACCAGAGAAGCAATTATCTGTTTGAGAATGTTAATTGAAAAATATATAGAAGTTCAAAAAAGTATATATGATTGTTTTATAGACTACAAGAAAGCTTGTGATAGAGTACAATATGAACGACTAATTACGCGCCTTCAAGATATAGGAGTAGACGGAAAGGACATCAGACTTATTAGTAACTTGTACTGGGAACTAGTGGCGTCTATTAGATGCGGAAATAACTATTCGTCGCATATATAGATAAAACGAGGAGTACGGCAGCGATCTGTACTGCCCCCAAGCCTCTTCAACCTATACACAGAAAGAATTTTTAAACAAATTGAAATGCCTGGACTCAACATCAATGGAAGAATCATAAACAATCTTAGATATGCTGGCGATACCGTGTTACTAGCAGAACGTGAGCAAGAGTTGCAAGACCTAGTGGAAGAAGTAAACAGGCACAGTATAGAATGTGGCTTAGATATTAACTTCCAAAAAACAAAAACTATGATAATTAGCAGTGAAAAGGAAAGGTCATCATGAACATCCCAGTAAACGGGCAGATTCTAGAACAAGTAACAAGTTTCTCTTATCTTGGACATATAATAACAGATGATGGCAGAAGTGAAATGGAAATAAAAAAGAGACTAGGAATAGCCAAAAATGCTTTCAACGGCATGAAATCCGTAATAACTTCTAGATAGATTAATAACGCCAGCATTAAAAATGAGAATTGTCGAATGCTACGTATATTCAACGCTACTGTATAGCGCGGAATCCTGGACGTTGAACAAGCAAATAGAAAGTCGCATAGGTCGTATTTCATGGAAACAAAAGCAATCAAATGCAGAGGTCCTAGAAAAACTGGGAATGGAGAGAGAGTTGATGAAAGTAATAAAGAGGAGACAAGTGAAATATTTTGGCCAAGTTAAACGACATGATACTCTTATAAAAACCATACTGGAAGGCAAGGTTGAGGGCAAGCGAGCAAGAGGTAGAAAACGATACAAGTGGGAGGATAGCATCAAGAGATGCACGAACATCAGCCTGACAGAATTTACAGTCAAGGCGAGAGACAGACAGTGTTGGAGATCCATTGCAGCCAACCTTCATTGCGGAGACGGCACCTGATTGATTGATTATAAAGCAGATTATTTGACCGATGTCTCTTAAAAATGCATTCTGTTGGTGTATTTCTGTCCAGCGCATTCGAATTAATTAGCTACACACAATTACGAGAGGGTACGTCCTAAAATTTAATCAGTAAAGAGAGGAAATAGTGTGAGAAGGAGGGGCAGACATTAGACAAGTCACACAATATTTCATCTAGCACATGATGCTCCTAAACTTAGAAGTGGTGGAAAATTTTGAATATCTTGGGTCATTTATTACCAACAACGGTGACACAATGAAAGAAATTAAACGATGACTATCAATTGCTCTTTAAAGACTAAAACAAATGCATAAATTATGGAGTGGGACAGACAGAACTACAAAAATTAGATTTTTAAGAGCAAGTGCATCTTTCCCATTGCAATATACGCCTGTGAGACCTGGACACTTACTAAACAAGCTGAACAGCGCATAAATGCCTTTGAATATAAATTTTATAGACGGGTTCTAAGAATATCTTGGGTAAAGAAAAAAAAACCAAATGCATTCATACTTCAAGAGCTGAATATTGAAGAAGGTTGGCTAGTAAAGACGATAAAACAAAGAAAATTGAAACATTTTGGTCACTTGAAACGTCACGAAAGTTTGGAGAGAACAATAATGGAGGGTATATGCCTAGGAAGAGAGGAAGAGGAAGGCCAAAGAGAAGATGGGTGCAGGATGTGGCAAATGATTTCCAGATGGGTGTATCGGACGCGGGACATCTTGCTTATGATCGAGAGGTTTTCCGGAAGGTAGTTATGGGAGCGAGGTTCTGCAAAGGACATGCTACGAATGAATGAACATGACATGTTGGAAAGTCGGACATTTAGATCATAAATGATTGATACTGACCTGACGTTGATGAGAGAACAGAATGTAACAGTAGTGCAATTAGCTGACAGTTGAAAATCAATTTTGTAAATTGTAAAACATGAAGACTATGCATTATGCAATGAAATTCAATGATTGGAAAGAGCATCTTCATAATATAAAGATGGCTGTTCTCTGGTAATGACGTAAGAGCGTTATATTTACTGCATAGTTAAAAGGAAGCGGCACAGTGTTCAATAACAAGTGTTTTTGACTCTCTTTGATTTTGAACTGATTGGTTTATATAGCCTAAAATAAAAGTCTTTGTTATGACCCATTAGACACGGAATCTATCGGCAACCACTGCTGTCAGCTACTGGAATCCGGAAGCTGGCATATGTTGCCCATTTAACTCACAGGATTTTGTTGTTTGTGATTCCTGGACAAGTTTACGTTCAGTAGTTTGTCACTGCTTTATGAACGACCGGCACTAATACCAATGTATGAAAATCAGCACAAGACGGTCTGCTTTCAAATCGCCCGGAGATGTGTTTCGGACGCGGTATGCGGGATTACGAAGTGCCTTTATAACTCCTTCGCCACCGAGTCTGCTGAACTCACAGTAGTCGTCTTTCAAAATATTATCTCCTGGAAATATTTCACGGTGAAGGGTCATCACCCCATCATTATCATCTCATCTTGTTCCTGTTGTACCTCGCCGTGTCGAGATGAAGCATAAACAGCGGGGAGTACCTGTTTATTGGCTTCATATATTGAGATTCCTATGGTGAAGGGTCATACCAGAAAACCTGATCTGATTAAAGTAAGAGAAAGGTTATTGACTATGTATGCATCTTATTAATACTGGAGATTTTGAAGAATGAAACACTTGTATTCCATAGATATCTGTTGGGGTGCATGTACAACCCAGATAAATTCAGGGGTTAAAAGATATCAGTTTTGATAACACATGTATGTGTTGTACGTTTTGCGTATAATTTATAACGTGATGCTACCCGTTTTTCACATTTGTATAATGCAGGTTAGTGTAGTAAGTTCTGTGTATAAATTATAATGTGATGCTACCTGTTTGTCATATTTTTATAGCAAAAGCTAGTGTGGTAAGTTATGTAATATAAATGACTATGTTTTAGTTATGTGACTTCACATTTCACCGCAGATTAACTTCAACGTTCAGCGAGGTTTTGACGTGAGCACTATACCAGATTTCACTGCTCCCATTGTGCATACTGAGCAGGTATTGTAGACGTAACTTAATCAGTCATGTCTCTGTCATTGTCGAGACTCTCTTATCTGCTAATCTCCATGCCTGTTTAATTGCCTGTATGTGACTGCTAGTCGGTTAACCAGACTAATCTACCATATAAAGTTGTTTCATATCCCTTACATAACGTTGCGGTCAACCCGAGCATTTGTTGACTGTTCTTGATTCCTTGTCAAGTTTACGTTCAGTAGTTTGCCATTGTTTTCTGTACGACCGGCACCCATACCATTTCTTTAAAAAAAACAAAAACCAACGTAAGGTAGTCTGCTGCTAAAACGCCCAGAGCTGTGTTTCGAACACGGGTATGCGGGATTACGAACTGCGACCGTAACCTCTTCGCCACGGAGCCAGTAATCTATCATATACTTGCAACTATTATTGCATGCAATGTGGTATGCTCCAATGAAGGATACTAGAATAATAATGACATATAGTAATTTCCGACGACGGGAGGCGCATGGCTTGACCACTTCGCTACGGAGACCTCCTCCTTCATGCATGCACCAGTATGTAAAATAAAGGACCCCTGTACACGCCTGAAGGCGCATTGGTCACACAATGCTAGACGCATATTATATTTCTATAGACCATTCGCCACTGGCTGGATGAATTTCTCACTATCATAACCACGGCCTTTACTTCCCTAGGCATCCTTGGTACCCATTTTAGGATGTATTGACCTGTGAGCGTAGGTCACTTCAAGAAATAATTCGAGTTCGTCCAACTAGGGATGGAACCCATGGCCACCGTGTTGGCAGCGAATGTCTAGCCGTACTCTACCCAGGC
>JACEFZ010001770.1:182500-302026 GCA_014155875.1 Cepaea nemoralis
GAAATTGTTTACATTTAACACTTGTTCTATGTATTTCAAAGAATGTCGTTTTAATTAAAATAAATAGTTTACATTTTATATGTATGTGATATATATATATATATATATATATATATATATATATATATATATATATATATATATATATATATATATATATATATATATATATATATACAATTACATAATGTTCTATGTGTTCCTAAGTATGTTGTTTAAATAGAAATTGCTCAGCGTAATGTGCGTATGCGTGTTAAATTTCTTCGTCGTTTGATTGGACATTGTTTATCATACAATGTCAAGCAAATTTTGTTTCTGTTTTTAGAGACATGTATTTTTGCGCATTTTCTTTTAGCGATATAATTCGAGATATAGTGTGAGTAACCCTATTGTACAATATGTAACTATTATTGAATTAAGTAAGTTATCTAAGCGAAGCATCTAAACATTGTGTTCGTAGATCACCGCCCAACATTCGGCGCTAACAGAAGGCAGGTAGTACTGTCTACTGTCATACGGTAGCTCGGTCATATCTGACTGTTGTTTGTCCATCAAGAATGATGATGACCATTCATTTCATCCAGTGGGGTTGAAGGTGTGGAGCCGTGGGTTCTAAGATGGCTGATAAGGCCTATTTAGGCTCGAAATGTTCTTTGACAATGTGGGCAAAGAATGCTTGACGTCTCTGGAGGAGGATTTCCTGCAGTGGTTTTTCTGTCCTGCCTTTTCTTCACAGCTCTTGCAGTCCTGGTTGCCGCGCATATGACTGCACCTTTGCGCAATGATGCACGCCACGAATTTCGGTCTCTGGCTGCAGCCTCCCAGGTGTCATGATGAATTCCAAAAGCATTCAGTGAAATTTTCAGAGTGTCTTTAAAACGTTTCCTCTGGCCACCTTGGGAGCGTTTACCACAACGCAGTTCGCTGTAAAAAATTCGTTTAGGGAGCCTGTGATCTGGCATGCGAGTCAAGTGACCAGCCCAGCGAATCTGATTCTTCATCAGTAGAGTGTGGATACTGGGCATGGATGCTCTTTCTAGGACTTCAGTGTCTGGAATCTTGTCTTGCCATTTAATCTTCAGTAGCTTCCTTAGGCAGACTGTGTGGAAGTGGTTTAATTTCCTAGCGTGTCGCTGATAAACAGTCCAGGTTTCACAAGCATATAGCAGTGTGGATAATACAACTGCTTTGTAGACTTTTAGCTTTGTTTGCAGGCTTATTCCAGTTCTGTCCCATACATTCTTGTACAGTCTGCCAAAGGCTGCACTGGCCTTGGAGATTCTTGCATTCACTTCGTCATCGATTGTGGCAGCTTGTGACACGGTGCTGCCAAGATAGGTGAATTTGTCCACAACACTTAGTCTATGATCATTCACTTTGATATTCGGCACAGTGTGATTATTCCCTGGAGCTGGCTGGTACATAACTACAGTCTTCTCCAAGTTGATATTGAGCCCAAAGTTGGCACAGGCATGTGAGAAAGCTGAAACATTATGTTGCATGTCCGTCTCTGAGTTGGCGTATAGAGCGCAATCATCAGCAAACAGGAGCTCACTGACGGTGCCGCTGTTAATTTTGGTTTTAGCTTTCAGCCTTCTGAGATTGAATAACTTTCCATCCATACGGTAGTTGATGTCTATTCCAATGTCGTCGTTCTCGAAGGCATTCATCAACATGGCTGAAAACATGAGGCTGAACAGTGTTGGTGCCAGGACACATCCTTGCTTCACTCCATTGGTGACAGGAAAGGGTTCAGACAGTTCACCATTTCCCTGTACTCTTGCCTGCATGCCGTCATGAAATAGCCGCACTATTTGGACAAACTTTCGTGGACAGCCATATTTTGCCATAATCTTACACAGTCCTTCTCTGCTGACTGTATCAAAAGCCTTGGTAAGGTCAATGAAAGTGGAGAACATTTCGCAGTTCTGTTCCTGACATTTCTCTTGCAGCTGCCTTGCAGCGAAAATCATGTCAACAGTTCCACGTTCTTTTCTGAAGCCACATTGACTCTCAGGAAGAAGACCTTGATCGAGATGGGCTGTGAGGCGATTGAGAAGAATTCTGGCGAGTATCTTCCCTGCAATTGAAAGCAAGGAGATGCCTCGGTGGTTGTCACAGGATTGGCGGTTTCCTTTACGTTTGTAAAGGTGGACTATTGACGCGTCCTTAAAATCTTGTGGCATGGTCTCGTTCATCCATATGTTTGTGAAGACTTGGTGAAGCTGCTCTGTTAGGACCGGCCCACCTGCCTTGTATATCTCTGCTGGGATGGAGTCAGGACCAGGTGCCTTGCCGCTGGAGAGTTGCTGGATGGCTTTGTTTATTTCCACTATGGTTGGCAGGTCATCAAGAGTCTCATTGGTGGGAACTTGAGGAAGGCAGTTGATGGTTTCATCATCGAAGAAGGAAGTTGCATTTAAGATTTTGCTGAAATGCTCTGCCCAGCGTTGGAGGATTTCTTTCTTATCGGTGACCAATGTTCCCCCATCTGCACTGAGGAGGGGAACTATGCCTGGTGATGAAGGACCATAGACCGCTTTCAGTGAGTCGTAGAAGTTTTTCATATCATGTCTGTCAGCAAAGCCCTGAATTTCATCAGCTTTGCTGCTCAGCCAGGAGTCCCGCATGTGCCGAAGTTTCTGCTGCACTACTCTCTGAATGTTCTTGAAAGCATCTTTTTTTGATGTTGACTTTGGGTCATTCAAATGTGCCTTGAGGAGAAGATGTTTCTCGGCCAGCAATTGGTTGATGTCTTCGGAATTTTCATCAAACCAGTCTTTATGCTTTCGGGGGGCTGGACCCAGGATTTCCATAGCAGTGTTGTAAATTGTGTCCTTTAGGGCTCTCCATTCTGTTTCTGTATCCTGTTTAGCTTCAGCATTGGGCTTGAGGCGGTCTTCCAGCATATTTTCAAACGACTGCTGCATTTTCTTGCTGTTTAGGCGGGTGACATTTAGCTTTGTTTGCATTTTCGCCCCTTGAGGACGCCGTGGTGGCCTGATGTGGATGTTCATTTTCGAGACAATGAGACGATGGTCTGTCCAACATTCGGCACCACACATGGATTTTGTCACTCGAACGTCTTGTCTGTCACTCCTCCTGACGATGACATAGTCAATGAGGTGCCAGTGTTTCGAGCGAGGGTGCATCCACGATGTCCTATTTCTCATGGGGAGACGGAAAATTGTGTTCGTAATCAGGAGATCATGTTCGGCACATGTCTGAAGGAGGCGGAGTCCATTGCTGTTACAATTTCCGACTCCATGCTTTCCAATAATGCCACTCCAAGAGGTGGTGTCCGTGCCTACTCTGGCATTGAAATCCCCAAGGAGTATAAGTTTGTCTCCTTTGGGAACAGATGTTAATACATTGTGCAGGTCCTCATAGAACTTGTTCTTGACATCATCTTCGTTGGTCATAGTTGGTGCGTAGACACTCACAATGGTTGCGTGCTTCCTTCCATTCAGCAGAGGCAACTTCATGGTCATGAGCCTGTCGTTTATAGCCTTTGGAAATCCAGCTAATTTGCCGACCAGGGCCGACTTAATGGCAAATCCCACACCGGATTGGCGTCTTTCCTCGCTTTTCCTTCCACTCCAGAAAAATGTGTAGCCGGCACCAATTTCACAGATTTGGCCTTCTTCTGCAAGTCGTGTCTCGCTCAAGGCTGCAATGTCGATGTTGTACCTGCCCAGCTCTCTCCCAATCAGTGCTGTTCGTCTCTCTGGACCCGACGCGCCGTCTCTGTCAAGTAGGGTGCGTACATTCCAAGTTCCAATTGTTAAGGGAATATGGTTTACTCTTTTAGCTTTGCTTGTTTTATCTTTCTTTGTATGTCGACCGCAGTTAGGGTACCCACCAACCGCGGCTAGCTGGTTAGGTAGTGATGAAGCAGACAATGTTTAGGGCACCTTTTCTAGCCCCTTCCTCATGCTATGGAGGTGAGCAGTGTGTTCCTATAGAGGGCTGCTCAGTCGCTCAGGGGGCTGCCGAATCCCACTGCTGCTCCGGTCAGTAGAAGACGACCATATGGCCTGAGCCGCCTGTGTGCAGGTCTGCGACTACGGCTGCCAGCGTACCCACGCCTGCCGCTTTGCCGCTCGCCCATCGCCACAGGGCTTGAAGGTGATATGTGACGTTGGATGAAGAATGACTTGCGCGATGACTTGGATTAAAGTGAGGAAGAGTTGCGCAATTCGTCGACCTCACTCTCTCGCCTGAGTCCATCTGAGTCCAGTGGCAAGACAAGTCGAGACGATTGGAGACGAATACAGGTGCAGTGGATGACCAGGGCGCTCTACGTGCCTTGCCGTGCTCATTACGTTCCACAACGCTTTGCAGGTAAACGCCGTCTTGCCCGTTGAATCAGGAATGATTTCTTCCGCGCAGTCTGCCGAATCCTGTCTTCACATGCTGGGTAGGCATACCCTAGTTTACCTCTTGGTTTGACACCAAATCGGATACCCATGCCTGGTTTAGCCAGCCTCTCACAGCTGTTGCCCGGGGGGTGGCCGCTGTCGCATGCTGACAGCTACTAGGAGCCACAGGCACGAGCTGGGTGTCAGACTTGGACCAGTGGGGGATGGGTCCTGAAAGGACATGAGAGCCATCCTTACCAAAGGTGCTACCAATGCCTGACACCCCGTACCCCGTATCTGACTAAGACGTAATGTTATATGCATAATTATGTACGCACCAATTTCAATTGTCTCTAAGATGATTTTATGTACACTATATTTCCCACCAGGACATTACCTGCAAGCTGCAAGAACTGATTACTGTGGGTCCGAAACAAGAACCTATAGTGCTGACACTGTCCAAGATCATACGAAAGAATCCCAACTTAACTGGAGGAAAATTGGCAAATCATTCTGAAGATGACATTTTTGGACTCACAATGCCAACTCACACGGGACTTGTCTCCCCGTACAGTCTTGGAAATAGCAAAATAAAATTTGGATATTTCCTTCTTGTGGAAATCAAATTTAGTCCTGCGGGCGGAAAACTGTCTTTTAAGGTAATGTTTTGAAGTTTATTTACTATTTAAACATTTAATGTAAACGCAGTGTTAAGGTTCAGATTCAAATAGCAAAGTTCTTTGCTTACTCTGTGGCAAAAGGGTTATGGATACAATTCCAAATCCCGCATACCACATTCGACAGCCACAGCTGAAGGCGATGTTGCAGCAGACCGCATTGCTTTGGTTTCATACAACAATATGAGTGGCGGCCTTGCAGAAACCAGTGACAAAGTACTGAATGTAAACTTATCAATAAGTCACAACATGGCAAAATAATATTCGAGTTGACAGCAACGTTCTGTAATAGAAATGGAACTAGCTCTTTCAGAACTTCGTTCTTATCACCACCAGGCAAAGATCCGCAAATACTTTGCAATTTCTTCCTGACTTATGCTTGTTCATTCGCAGTGTCTACCAGGACTGTTATGAAAATGCTGTGTTCTAATCCATGACTGGAGCATTTCAGAAATGTGAGTGGTAAACATCTAAGCCTAGACAAGTCCCTCATGACACTGAGTTTGGCTATATTTTCGATGACCTTTATATGTTTTCTCATGATCATCTAGACACTCCTAGCTAGTTGGTTGTGCGTCGAAATACACTTGTTCTTGCAGTCATGAGCTGTCTACATTTGGAGGTGGCAGGTTCGAATCCCGGTCTATAACTATAGCTTTCAATGTTTATGTTGTCTAGTGCGTCCTCTAGTCTCTGATTCTTAGACCTACATCTATGACCGCCAAACAATACGTGTTTATTTATTATTTATTATTTACATTATAGTGTACGGGTGTTAGTCGAATTGTCCTACATTGTGTCTCTCAGAAGCCAATCTTCATATCACAATTCTGACAACAATTGTCCAGATACAGTACATGGTGCGTTACCTTCCAAGACATTTCCTGGTCCCTATGTTAGGCTGGATAGATCTAGGAACTCAGGTCTATTTTTAAAATGAGCCTTGATGCAAATTCGCATCCAAGACGACCGGTCAGACAGGCGAGCTCTAGTTACAGTATTTCGCTGCATCTCCCTTCTTTCGAATGTCTTATGTTAAGACGTTTTGTGACCTCAGAGAAAACTTTAGGAAAGGAAAATAACTTTAAATTGTTGTAATTATTGGTATGCCTCACATAGTTATTTCCCTTGAAAATAAACATCTAAGTTATAAACACTGAGGCGGGGAGTCTCTTTTTAAAATTGACCTGAGCTACTAGGTCAACCCAGCCTAACATGTGTACTAGGAAATGCTATGGGAAGTAAAGGTGACCGGTGTCCCACTAGCTAATGATCAGTCGAGTACCCATTGGCTTCTAAAATTAGGTGACTAGCACTTTGTGCCCGGTACGCTTCAAATCATGTAAAAAGGCACTTGCTTAATTTAATATACGAGTGGGGTTCAAATGAAAACTCAGAGTGTGATAGAAATTACAATGACCATGCCATTGTCTTGTAACCTGTCAATATTGTTGTTAAGGATGTAACGATTGTTAAGCACGTGATATCACCGTTCAGACGAACACGGTGACATCATAAGGACAGTGTAAACATGACCGCCCCACTATTGAAATACACCAAAGAGGACCAACGTTTTGCTATCCGTTGTTTGTTCATACATATCCAGTACGCCCCAAGGCCTGGGACATGTACCTTTTAAGAATACTAAGGACAGACTTTGCTGCACTGTTAGCATTATCACATTTGTGTGGTCATCTTCAACGGTTGACCACTGAGAGGTGTCATTATTGTTGATTTTCCTGTCTGCCTGGTCTAAGTGAATGATCATGGTTCCAAATGTGTTTTCTTAATGCAAGCATTATTTTCCCTTTGATAAATAACGATATTATGCTAACGGGTGATTTCGACGCTAAGAACGGCCTTCCCATTGCCCTATTTCCCTTGACGGCCATCGAAATCAATTCATTGAAAATCCTTAAAGCTGAGTGCCTTCTTTATATTTAACCCAATCACGCCACAGCCATCTTTTACACACTTTGCGAAAAATGTGCAGCACGTCAGACATACTTCCTGCTTTGAACCCATTCAGTAATGTTTTCTTCACTTCCAGTTTTTGTAATACTCTCTTGTTTGTGATCTGCCGCATCCACTGTCTTCGGACCCACACCATCTCTATCCCCCATGACATTATTCCTACACGTCTATATAATTAAACCTTACACGTTTCAATTTCCCACTAACATTATTGATTCAGCGATGTTGTTTCGGCATTGAACAAATGGTGGACTAAATGTAACACTTGGGCACTCTTAGCTTTAATTCATAACTTAACTAGTCACATTCTTCTTCATCGTGTTTGCTTTGCTTTATTTTGTCTTTCAATTTTAGGATGTCTTCGGTTATACATTTCTTATTAGCTTTTGCCTTCTTTCCTATATTATTTCTTTGTTTGTTTGATGAGTGAATGTTTGACCATTTTTAACTGTACATCTATACAGCTTTATTTTAGTGACTACATTGTATATGTTTCTCACAATCACTCTGTATTGTTCGTGCATGTCTTCATCTGATCTTAACCTTCTTCGTTACGTCTTATACCCTTATACTTTTCTCTATGACCATACATACATTTATTAGTCCATATGGTTGAAAATACCCGTTGTTACAGTCAGCGCCAGATGTTTTCTTCACATTTATCGATGCATTTCTAGATCTATTGTTTATCTGTATATACACAATCAATTGTATTGAACGATTTCTTATCAGGGCGTTACCATGCGTACAGCGGTCGACTTTATTTTTAAAACCGGGTGTTTCCGATCCATATATTATTTATCTTTGCCAATTCTATCTATTTTCCCTCTTCGTTTCGTTTTCATGAACCATGGTCACTAGCCACACCTTCCTTTATATTCTTTACTATTTTTTAAAATTATAATTCTCCATTTATTAACTTTATTTTTGTGATATGGTTTGAGAAGTTGTCATTTCTTTGCCATCATAACACCTGTGTTAGTTCTTCTTCACTACTGCTTGTTGTTGGGACAAACGCGTGTATTGGTTTGTCTTGAATTATAAAGTCGATCTGGAAAACCCTCAATAACAGCTAATTGACTTAGCTGCCTCTTCTGCACACAGTAATCCTACTAATATTTTTAATTTATCACCCCCCTGAATATTCTACTGCGTGTTTGTAAGATATTAGTTAGTTAGTTAGTTAGTTAGTTAGTTAGTTAGCTAGTTAATTAGTTAGTTGGTTAGTCGACAGATCATCCTCATTGCACATCTAACCATTCAGCCCATAAGTACTCTGATCCCCTCCTCAGTAAATCCCGCAGCGTGTAGCAACTGACGACACCAGTTCTGTGTTGGTTTATTAATCTTTTTTGGCTTCCCGCGTAGTGTTCTTGTTTGACCCCACCTCTTTTAATTTGCTGTTCTCGCAGTCTGACCATGGTTGTAGATGCACAGTCATCCCTTGGTTCTCGCAAAAGTCTTACTTCTTGTGGAGCATTCAGAATGTCAACCTAGTCCACGGCTAGTCCGCCTTCCACAGTGGCCTTACCTGCAAGCTTGTCAGCCCGTTCACTTCCTCGTACACCCGAATGTCCTGGCATGAAAACGAAACTAATCTTTGCCAGCCGAGACTGCTGCAGAGACAGCAGCCACTATCTTCGGACCCACCCCATCTCTATCCTCCTGAGCATACTCATTGAGTCGCTAAGGAAACTTGCACTAGTGAATGCCTGTGTCTCGAGCCATGTTATTGCTTTACTTACTGTCATGACTTCTGTAGTCAGGCCATATTCAGATATTATTTAACCAGTACCCTATACCTCATTTCGCTTTTTCCTGTGATATGAATTCTCATTTCAACCATTTCTTCAACTACATTATCTAACTCTCCCATTTCTAGCAGTGTCCTGATATTCAAAGTGCCTCTTCTAAATTTGGTTGCTTTGATTTTTGCCAGCAGTAGCTTGTTGACGGTATGGTTTCACATATGGCGCGTTTTCTTGTTAACCGGAAGCGGCTGTCCTAAAACTGCCATTTATTTCCTTGTCTGATTTGCTTTGATTCATATCAGCCTGGGTAGATAATGAGATGGTTTCCCATTGGTTCCAACAACCATCTCAGGGTCTGTTATATCTGCCTTTGACAATTTCCGACTGCAAGGATAAATGAATGCACTAAACAATGTAGAGTTGAGTTGTTGAGTTAATTGAGTTGATTGTTGAGTTGAGTCAAGAAACAACATCACAACACTCAAGACATTCCTATGTTTGCCCGCCCTCATCTTCAGCAACTTGTCCACTTACACTGGTGGAGACTCGAACACTAGAGCTACGTTTGCCCCATGGCAACGTACAGCCCTCGTCCGCTACTTGAAAATGTAGTTTGAAGTTTCCTTTCGGTAAGTAGAAGACAATGATGCATTTCTCACACTCTCCATTACTTTTAAAGGAGGACAGCGGCGAGGCGAATTTACAATGACAAATGATCATCAACATGATGACAAAGCAGGCGTTTTGATAATGTTATGAGATGAGAGGGTGGATGGAAAAGTTGTGACAGCCGGAATCATTAAGGCTAGTAAATGCTAATGTCCATGTGAACTTCCTTTGGTGAATACTCTCATTTATATAAAAGTTCTCAAATTATTTTCACTAAATAAGAAAAATGGTCTGGAGACGTTACACATCCCTGTCATCCACCTTTCTTGAGTGGATGATACTGACCTACGTCGTTAGCAATATTCATGGCAACATGTTGCTTCCAATATATGTTGTTTACAAGTCTAAGGCCTTTCCCATGCACTTGAAGATTTGCATGTTAATCTGTAGCCGTGTCACAGTCTATTGAGAACCCGGTGTAATCAATGAAACAAAGACGTTGAACATTGTTTACTTCTATTGATCGCACGGTTAATGTTATCAGCAAACACACAGCATATGGTGTGGCCTTGCCCGACGATCGTAGAACATAATCGTCCACGTCGCTAGGCATGACAGATACTGATAACATAATTTTAAAATATATATTTTAACAGTCTTTAAATAGTTAAATTTGATGATAATTCAAATTTCAGTATATTTTAAATTGCATATTTAAGTACAGGACGTTGCAGGTATTTTTTTTAGCTGCTTGTGATTTCTTAGCATGCTTACGTTCAGTACTTTGCTTTTGCTTCCTGAAAAGTCCGGCAAACATGCTATTGTATGAAAATCAGCGTACGGCAGTCAGCATGCAAATCACCCGCAGCTGTGTTTTGAACACGGTATGTGAGAATGCGAATTGCATTAGTAACCCATTCGCCACAGCGCCGGGTGTTTCAGTATTTCTTAATATCCTTTTAATAGGACATCTCAATCAACACCAGCATTTCTGCCGCTGTGATCTCTTGGCAAGTTTTCAGTGGTTTCCCATCCTTTTATGAACGACCTGTACCGATACCAACGCAAAATCGACGCAACGCGGTCTGCTGTTAAGCCGCGCGTAGCTGTGTTTCGAATACGGGTACACAGAAATAAGAACCGCGTCCGGAACTCTTCTCCACGTAGACGGCGTTTTAGTATTAAAGTAAGATAATCATTTATTAAACATACAGAGTTGTAGATAGATTCAGACTAGTGTAAAGCAGAGTAAAGGGTTTTCAAAATTAAAATGTTAATTACTACCCCTACCTCTCTGGGCTTTTGACTGGGGTCTGATTACAATTAAATTTATCCATGATGAAGACATGGTCAAACAACGCCTAATCCCAGCCTGTCCGTATATGCTGTGCCGTATCATGACTGGATTAGGAGGTAAGCATATATGTGTGGATAAGAGCGTCAGCACTTAAACTTCCCATGTGCTGATGCCGAGTTAGCGGGTTCAACTCCTATACTGGTCAGCTGGACTAAAATTTTGACTTATTGTTCATGAAGCGGGGACGTAAAGTTTACAAGTACTTCAGAATTCGAGTAGGGGATTCGCCTTTTGACGATGGCCACTAGTAAAAGGCTAATCCACACGCAAAAATCAATCTAATGCACTAACAGTAATAGCACGTGTATTGATTACGCTTGAATTGAAAGCAAGAGAAAAAACAACAACAACAACAAAATGACCTAATTAGAACCTAATATGGTTCCTACAGGATGCAAAGTTACAGTGTCGAATTTGCAGAAAGCATAGGCTTTTGAGCTTGGAACGGTAACATAGCTCAGCACCACAGTTCCATTGTGAATGACAATTCGGTACCTGGCCGGGAGGAAAGTCTGCACACCGACCTCCCTCAGACGATGGAAGACTTTCATTAGTCTCGAACAATTTGAACGTCAATGTCAGTGGATTCAGTATTATAACTCAGTGTTACAGACGATTCCCCGACCAACTAACCAGCCCCAAACAGCCTCTGTAGATATTGAAGTTACAATTGGCCCCGAAGCAGCTTCCCGCCGTGAATCTGTGATGTGATGTGGCCATCACATTGTGTAGACCGGAATATATGGAGGAATAGGTTTGCCAGTCTTTCTGTCAATTAGCAGGCGACGAGCCCTAGCATAAATTTCTAGTTCGGTGTGAATGATATTGTTATCCGCAGTTACCGAATGGCCGGTTTTGTGGCGAAGGGGTTACGGGCACAGTTCATAATCCCGCATACTGCGTTCGAAACCAGCTGCGGGCGATTTGCCAGCAGACCGCCTTGCGTTAGGTTTTTAAAAATGATATGGACACTGGTCGTTCAGAAAACACTGCAAACTACTGAACGTAAACTTGCCAAGAGATCACGAATAGCTTTCAAATACAAGGGTTGACTGCAACGTCCTTTAAAAAGATGTGCATCTAGCTTTTAGTGAGTGAGTGAATGAGTTACCGAATGACAGAGTTTGGATTCTAACTCACAGCTCTCGGAGAGCTAGGCAGGCGGACAAACCAGCTTGTCACGGAGAACCCAAGAATACTAGCACATGAATATGCGTGCTGGGATACCTGTCTCTCGATCAGGAATCTCATCGCTAATCCCTGGCGAGACAAATGGGGCATAAGGGACATAGCAACCCTAGCCTGTACAATTCGTAGTGACTGTTCTGGGCTAATTACTTGGTAAATATAAGGGTGTGTTATATTCACTATAATTCCGTCGCTTGTTCTGTTGTCCGACGCAGACCTGTGCCCTTATAAAAGAATTTTTAAATGTCTTTCTGTCATATGGTACATGTCCTGCCTCTTTTGCTGGCATAAGTTAATTATCTATTGCAGATTCAATTAATATATGTTATGGTCTTTCTCTTTTCCACTTCCCAGTACACATTCCTCCACAGTTATCGTTTCCAGACATTTATTTATATATTAATATATACAATTTATTGTTTCAGGTTCCGGTGGGTATTGGACCTTGTGCAGACCCAATATACGCGGAAAAAACATTGTCCAAGAAATTAGTTCCATTATTCAATAGAACTACTAGGTTTCCATGTTTTTCCAGCAAGACATTGCCCGGGTCGACTCAACTTCGCTCTCCAGTGCCTCGAAAGGCAGCATCTGTACAAGTGACAACGACATACTCCAATGGCTTTTTTGCACGCTGTTTTCTATGTTGTACAACTGCTGAAGGCGATTAGAATAAACGATATATTCTATACGTATATTTCTATAAATTATCACTTGGCAAGACAAAGACACCAGCACCATTGTTCTACTAGCAGCATGAAATATACTACTTTGTCACTTCAACATAATTCTACAGCAGACTCCAGAAAGTTCAGTTTGTTGAATCAAGCTTTTGAAATTGTCTAAAATTACTTGTTGGAATGTCCAGAAATTACATATATTAGGACATTGTTTTGTCTATTAACATTGTTCTGCCTATGAGCGTAAAATAAATGGAGCACAACAAGAAAGCAACAGTATGTGGATATACGAATGTATCACACAGTATCATCATCATCATCATCATCATCATCATCATCATCATCATCATCAACATCATGCGCCTTGTAGATAAGCATGGATTTTCATGGTTCTTTATCTTACAAGATCACCAGAGTCGCAAATCAAGCCTGTGTTCTTGTCTCGATTATTAATTATCGTCAAACTATCCAGGTATTTATCAACCTGTCTTCTCTTGGACAGTTGTCACTGGCTTTTCACGTTATGTACAAACCAGATTTTGACAGTAGATGCTGTCATCTATTTCGTATGATTCAAACGTGAGCATTTATTCATGGACTGACCATTGTGTAACTCTTGGTATACCATGCGTTAATTTACCTGGCTTAAATATCGCTGCAGCTTTAGTATCTCAGTCTAGATTAGCAAACGATGTTGTGAGTCTGCACGCTAAGATTAGGTTCACATATATGGCTGATATGCTATTTCTACTAGTCATGTTTGATCACCTGATGATATTGATCACATTACCCTCTGAGTGCCGAATATAGAGTGAGCACTATATAGCCAAGTAGTTTCAGGGCGTGTAAAAGAGTCTCTTAGTTTACTGGTAATCTGTAGATTGACATGTGCTGTCACTGTCTATTAAACAATTGCCGGACAAGACGACGATCCATGCCATGTGGGTGAGCGAGGAAATGAACAGGCTGGTGGTTTGACAAGACGACGATCACAAGCATGCCATGTGGGTGAGCGAGGAAATGAACAGGCTGGTGGTTTGACAAGACGATGATCACAAGCATGCCATGTAGGTGAGCGAGGAAATGAACAGGCTGGTGGTTTGACAAGACGACGATCACAAGCATGCCATGTAGGTGAGCGAGGAAATGAACAGGCTGGTGGTTTGACAAGACGACGATCACCTGCATGCCTTGTAGGTGAGCGAGGAAATGAACAGGCTGGTGGTTTGACAAGACGACGATCACCTGCATGCCATGTAGGTGAGCGAGGAAATGAACAGGCTGGTGGTTTGACAAGACGACGATCACAAGCATGCCATGTAGGTGAGCGAGGAAATGAACAGGCTGGTGGTTTGACAAGACGACGATCACAAGCATGCCATGTAGGTGAGCGAGGAAATGAACAGGCTGGTGGTTTGACAAGACGACGATCACAAGCATGCCATGTAGGTGAGCGAGGAAATGAACAGGCTGGTGGTTTGACAGCTACAGCTTCGTTGGATTGAGTTCTACTTTTCGACAAGTCTGATCAGGGACAGTATGAGGAGTGCAGAAATACTGACAGATGATCAACATCTAGAGATGCGATTTCTGCGATCTGGGAGAAGAGGCTCTGGACGACAAACAAAGAGTAGTGGAAAATACAGGCGAGCAGTTAATTAGGCTGCCTCTAGTACCATACACTTGGACGTTTTTCGTTTTCTAATGAAGGAGACGAAACATTCGTGGGAATCCAGAGTTTAGCGATGTTGATTCATGAATTCACATTCGTAGCTACAAATTACCATTCGCATGCATCATCCAGTTGTCATCTAAAATGATCTTGTGAAAAATGGGTTATCAGCGCGAACAGCATGAGTTCACATTCTTATTGTGTGTATTATAGTACCCCACAATGTATGAATTATAACACTACACAATGTATGAATTATATGTTGAAGTTTCATAAAAAGTAATGTTTATAAATAGGTGATTAAAACCATAAGTATTTTGTTTTAGGGGGGGGGGGGACCGTTCGGGATTTATCTAACGATCAACTCTTATTTCAACTGTACACATTTAAGTTATCATTCCCATTGACTGCTTTATATCATCATCGTCATTGTATTCACTTCAGTCGCCTTCCAACTGTATACATTTATTTGTAAATCTCTATAATAGATACTTCAATAAATATAACCAATGTGTACACTATATCGACCACATCCACTGCATAATCTCGAACGATCGGTTCTGTTTTATACACTTAAACTAGCAGACCTATTCTATACACTTCAACTAGCATTTATATTGTATACACTTTAATTATCATATCTATTATATAACTTCAACTACCACATCCACTGCGAATACTTCAATTATCGTATCTCTTGTATACACTTCAACTATCATATCTGTTGTATACACATCAATTACCATATCTCATTGTGAGTGAGTGAGTGAGTGAGTGGCACCTTGCAGTCTTGACAGATCAAAGTATGTGAGTTGGAATGTGGCCAATATTCCATCACAATGCCTGGGCAGAGCTTAAGAAAAACATGTGGTGCCCAAACGTCATGTTCCCTCTCTCGGCCTAATCTTGTATTTTCAGAGGAATGGGTAACCAATACGTCTGGCGGAAGGTAGGCTGCAGACAGCTGGCGGCACAGCGTCAAACCTCCGAGACCTCGCCACCACGAGCAGGTGGCGAGTGATGGCCAGACTCTGGAACCCAAGGGACCCGGCTTAGAGGCGTTCAGCCAAATCCCACAGGTGAGGGCCTCGTACGCGCTCGGACCATAAGGACGCGCTCATCTGTCAATCACAAGTGTCCGGACCTGTGTAAAGCGTGCACTATCGTCATACTCTCCGCCTGACCTTAGCGGACCCCGCGACCAGCGGGAATAGGCCCGCCGGAGATACCGCAGGAGATATTGCTCATTTATTGCGAGCAAATCTACCATCCTTCCACTGTGCGGATCTCGCGACCGGCGAGAATAGCAGACGAACAATATCTCATATCTCCTGTATACACTTCATTTCTAAGAGCATGCATCTTTCCCATTGATACATACGCCCGTGAGACCTGGACACTTACTAAACAAGCTGAAAGCGCATAGATGCCTTTGAATATACATGTTATAGACGGGTTCTAAGAATATATTGGATACATAAAATACCACATCGATCCATATTACAAGATCTGAATATTGAAGAAGGTTGGCTGCTAAAGACGATACAATAAAGAAAATTAAAATATTTTGACCATTTGAAACGTCGTGATAGTTTTTGAAGAGAACAATAATGGTGGTGTATATACCCGGAAAGAGAGGAAGAGGAAGGCCACAGAGAAGATGGGTGCAAGATGAGGAAGATGATCTCCAGATGGTTGTATCGGAGGCGGGACATCTTGCTTAAGACCGAAAAGTATTCCGGAGAATTGTTATGAGAACGAGGTTCTGCAAAGGACATGCTACTGAATTAATGAATGTATGACTTCAATTAGCATATCTCATTTATACACTTCAGTTATAAAATCTCTTGTATACACTTTAGCTAGAATATCTATTATATACACATCAACTATCACATCTATTATATACACATCGGCTAGTAGACTTATTGTATACACGTCAACTACCATGTCCGCTGCATACAATTCAACTAATATATATATATATATATATATATATATATATATATATATATATATATATATATATATATATATATATATATATATTCTATACGCTTCAACTATCATATATGTTCTATACACTTCTCTTAGCATATCTTTTGTATACACTTCAATTATCATATCTGTTGTATACACTTTGTCTATCTTATCCATAGTAAACACTTCAACTATCACCTTCCTGATACACTTTAATGATCATCTTCATTATATACACTTCAACAATAACTTTCATTGAATACATTTTAAATCACATTTATTGCATATATATCAGCTATCGAATCCATTGCGTTAACTACACCTGTCTTACCAATTGTATATAAGTAGTCAATCTTACATATTCTATACATTTCAAATAGCACAACTGTTCCATTAACTTCAACAATCATACATATTATATACATTTCATATAGTATAGACTGTGTGTACACTTTAACTTTCATAACTATTTTATACACTTCAGCACACTTCACATATAATACCTATTGATTACACTTCAACTTTTAAAGTTATTGTATACTTTGCCTCTATCATGTCTGTTGTATACACTTCAACTATAATACCTATTATATACACTACAACAAGCATATATATTGTACACGCTTCAACGATCACATCCATTCTATACATCCAGGTGAGGTAACTATAACTTTCAATGTTATGTTGCCTTGTGTGTCCTCTAATCTCTACTTATTTCTTCTACTTCCGTGAGCGCGAATCAATACATGTGAATTTGGTGATAAAACATATGATAACGAAGATGTAATAAGTATTTATAACCTTTTAAATTTAATGTTTTTAATGTTAGATTTTTTTAAACTATCATATATTATATTATCTCCCTTTGCGCGAAAAATACCGAAAGTACTAAAGTCCCATTGCGCGGGAAAATAGAATTTTCAGGCCCCAGGTTGTGACGTTACATGACGTTATACGATGGCGTCAAATGACCACCGCTTATGGGATCAAAAATAGACACTGGAGCCTGATTTGTGGTGGCAAAACATTCTACTATACTACTCAGGCGTTGTATTCAATATGATATCGGTGGCGTTTATTTCCAAGTACATTTCCTGATACATCGTTTAGGCTGCCTACATTTTAAAAATAGAGTTCAGGTTAAGTTGTAAAATATCATCCAACGATGGGGTGTGAGCACATGATCAATGCTCTTGCCGGCAAGTCTATCAGCCACAGTAGTTATATATATATAAGTTATCAGTTGGGGTATCTTCATTGCACTCCTGACAGGTCCGTAGGTGCTCTGATCCTCCGCCCAGCATAAGCATCAGCGTTCGGAGGCCAAAAGTGCCAGTTCTGTGTTGGTTAACGAGGCACCGCGTTTTCCCGATGTTCATCTCGTGTCTGGCCGTGCCAATTCTTACTCCCAAGTCTTTCATCCTGGACAGCGATGTGGATTCACTGACGTCAAAGTCTTCTGTTCTCTGCATGTCTTTAAGGACGTTAATAACATCAGCACGATCCATGGGCTGGCCATCTACGGGGGTGCAGAGCCAGCGTTTATCAGCTCGTTCATTTCCCTCAACTCCCGCATGTCCCGGGACAAAGATGAAGGTGACTTTACTGACAACAGACTTCCTCAGCGACTCAGTCCACTGTCTACGTACAGATCCAGCTTCAACCTTCCGAATCATGCTCATTGAATCACTTAGTACACACAAGTTGGTATAATGCTGTGCTTCTAGTCATAGGAAAGCCTGTGTTACTGCCATTACCTCCATCGTCTTGCTGCTTGTAGGCATAGTGTGGGAACCACTGGATTCTTGGACGGTTCGGCCCGCTGAACGGGCTGTAAATGTCGATGCACTTCTCTGCTTCTTTACAGCAGATCCATCTGTATAGATGAGCACTTGGGGGTTGTCTGCGTGTTCATTGATGAGCGCGTTGACCTCTGCATAGACCAGTGACAGGATTCTGTTCTCTGCACCGTCTGTCAAGTGTGATAATGCAGGAGAAGGTGCACTTAAAAGCTGGAGGCACAGGCACCCAATCCTTGCCGGGGTTGATACTGGTAGGACTCCAGACCTGTCTGATGATATCCTCCACCCGACCCATCCATGATTTACCCCTCTTAAGCCTGTTGCCCTTTTCTCTAAATATATCTTCATGCAGAGGGTGCTGCTCATCCGCACGTATTTCAGGTATGCACGAGCTATCCAGATCTTGATACTATGGTTCATTGTCGGGAAGTCTATATATATACAAGATTACGCTCAGTAGTTTGCTATTGCTTTCTGAGTGGCCGACTCACTTATCCCGTAAGTTACCAACGCGCCGAGAACCATATATATATATATATATATATATATATATATATATATATATATATATATATATATATATATACACACACGTGTGTGTGTGTGCGTGCGTGTATGTGTGTGCCTGAGCGCGCATGGGTGGGTTGGTATGTGTATGGATGTGTTACATCCCTGAAACAAGAACAAATAATCCTATTTATTGGTGAGTTAATGGGTGACAGCAAGGAGAAAATGCAGTCATATTATTCATTAATTGTTTAGTGTGTCTTTTAGTGCACAGTGAGATGCAGTTACCTTAAATCTGTTTGTCTGGTAAGTCAGGAATTTATAAATAGAATATATCCAATAACAATGCTAAATATTGATATTACTAATATAATCCGAATGTTCAAACTACTACAGCATGCAGAAGGTCTTATTGCATGTGCTGTCTAAATGAGGAACGCCTGGCTGACTGGCTAGAATGCCGGGTTCGATTTCGCAAGACCAGGGTTCGAATCCTCTGTAAGGTGTGGATTTCTTTCTGTCGGGAAAAAAAGCAAAAAAACAACTCTAATCTGCACAGTTCGCGGCGACTGCACTAGCCAGGCAGCCTTTATTCCTCAGGCTCAAAGACCCACCTCGCCCCCACCCCTATACCACATCGCAAAGTATTATAGGCAGTAGATGACAGCAGGTAGTTGTTGGACATTGTAAATAATCTTCTGTCTGAACTTAACATATTGCTGTCGTCGCTGATTGTCAGTTTTCATCACGTTTGGTTGCTGCAGACGTTATCACAGCAAGGGAGCAACAGCGCTGTATCCACAATCAGTCCGCTACGGAAATTATTCACATTCGTGCACTAATTATAACAAATAATTGTTCCAGTTACGAATATTCTTTACAAGTTGGCCATACATTGAATCCAGCATAACTGTTCGGTGGAGGGAAGCTGTTGTGCAGAAGCTACAGCGCTTGTCTGCTAGTCCGGCGGTCATATGTTTTGAATCTCCATAGAAATATATATATATATATACGCAGAATCAAATGGGTACACATAAATGTTATGGGTCGTAAAGTCGACCAGCATCAAACTAACCACATTATCAATCCAACACCGAATGGTCTGTAAATATACGAGGCTAGCGTCATACACTCAGTACACCTAAAGCACGTAAAATGGCCTTCACTTTTTTATGTTAATAACGGTATCATGTGTGTGTGTGTGTGTGTGAGAGTGTGTGTGTGTGTTTATGTGCGCGTGTGTCTGTGTGTGTGTGTGGTGTTTGGTACACCTATGCTTGGTTAATATACATCTCAAAGACATGTAGTGGTATGTAAATGGCTAGACACGAATTCTTTCTATATTCTATAGCTGTGGGGTTAGGTGCACGATACACAGGGTTAATAAAGAAGTTGCTCGTGCGTTGGAGGCCATTACTTTCTTCAGCGAGACGCTGTCGTATTGTGGATGCGGATTTTGGAATACCTGGGTGGCCACAGTGTGGCTTTGAACTGATATATTGTCTTGCTTGTTCTTTTATTTCATTATGTTTACTCCTTTCCTTTCACTTTTATGAGTTTCAATCAATAAACGCGAATTTATGTTTTCCTGATATTTCACAGGTTCCTAAACAATTGCTTTTTTTTGTGTGTGTATGGAGTATTTTTTTCCGGCAAAAACATACTGAACAGATCGTTGTTATCAACAAGTGGAATTTCATCAACCAAGCAAATAAACATAAATAAAATTAACAGCTGTTTTACCCTGTTGTGTGTGTGTGTGTGTGTGTGTGTGTGTGTGTGTGTGTGTGTGTACAAGTGAATTGCCTATTTACATGATTTGAGGTGTATCGGGTATATGGTGCTGCGTGTTGATGTGTATAAACCATCTGGTCCTCGGTGAGTTATGGAGACGATATAACGCCAGTCGCCTTTGCTTTCCCATAAATTTCCTGGGACCCACTATTAGGCAATTTCGGCGTGTCAGCCTAGGTCAATTAAACAAAACTCGTTTCGAAGGAAATTCGAGTACATGACCATCAGGTCGACAAACAAGCGGTTCACCCACAGCGTTATATAGACCCTAGAGTGTTTCGAATATTGTTTTCTTGTTTAAAAAACGGATTCTAACTTTGGAGATCGCATATAACAATTAGAATTAACACGTTGTCTCTTCATTCACCCGACCTACCATATTATAAATGGGGAGGAAGCAGCGGCACACATAAAGCGGCAGCATCAATAAAACAACAGTATGTTGCAGTGTACAAATACATCAACACACATGATTTGGAGTCCATGTTAGTGTCATTGTGAAGACCACACACTACCGAGTCACTGATTTGCTAGGGCGGTCATTTCACCTTCTTATAACATATTTCTCATTGTGGCAGAGGACGGGCAAAATACAGCAGTTTTGGCAGATGCAGATCAAGAGACATTATATTCATCAGGAGGTTTCGACAACTCGCTACCCGCACAGAGAAGAGCAATAACTCCTCATGAATAACAAAACAATGTTGCGTGTCCTTTGCAGGCCGTGAGATCAACCCTAACCCGAGGTTGCTTTACTAGACAATGATACGTTCAGTAGCTTGCCTTTGCTTTCTGAAAAGAGAACGTAGAAATCCAAGTGACCGATGAAATGGTTTCTCCAGCTATCCCCAACAGTCAGCGCACTGGAAGTTTAATAATTAGAGCGGTCTTACTCTTTCGACCACGTCGACTGCTAACTTCTCTTGAGGGGTAGAAATTATTATCAAAGTTGGTAGTCACAAACGATCCAAGTTTCCAGGTTGATGCGGACATAGAAGACATGGGAGCAACACCACACCTGCCAGAGATTATAAGATGGGGCTTCAAATTAAAACCTTACATATATGTGTGTGTGTGTGTGTGTGTTTATGTGTGTGTGTGTGTGTGTGTGAATGTGTGTGAATATATTATGGAAAAGTAAAGACTATATGTATCATTTTTCGATATAGTCACCGCAGTGTTCAATGCAAGTCCTCCAGCGCCGTTAAAGTGCTTGTATTCCTGTATTTAATAAAAAATTGTCTGGGGTCACTACTCGGTGTGCCTGAGCCGGTCGTGAAAAGTCTGTCACAGAAGTCACGCCGATTTAAACTAAACTGCTTACTCCAATCATACATTTGCTGGACTGACAGGCATGCATCACCATACTGGACCTTTATCAGCCGCTGAATGTCTATAGGTTTCACCCATTCACTGATTAAAAAACGGATAACAGAACGCTGCTTCTCTTTTATGCATATTAAAAGTGGGGAGACCATCTTTAGACTGTTCGTATGAGGTCATTTTTTCCGTCTGTACGGTGATATCACGCGCTTAACTCTCTTGACACCAATTACAACAATACTGACAGGTTACAAGACAATGCTATGGTTATTGTAATTTCTAGCACACTTTTAAAATGTTCATGTGAAGCCCCGTAGTATCATAAATGAGCATATCATATATCTTTGCTGGAGGACTGACAAACTCATAAACGCCATACCGATCTTCGGATACAAATACACTGAAATCGCATAACATATTATGTTTTTTTTTTGGCCTATCCCCTACAGGACGTTGCCGTCAACATCAGCATTTTTCAGCTGCTGTTGATGTACAAGGCACGATTACGCTCAGTAGTTTGCCATTGTTTTCTAAGCGACCGGCTCACATACCACCTGAGTTACCAACGCGGCGAGAACCGCTACCTATTCTCGCGCAGGTTACGTTACTGACGAGAATATACGGGATTACAGAGAAAGACGTTAACCCTTATGCCAGGGAGACCGGCACATAACATATATAAACCTTATATAAAATCAAATTGTGTCCCGGATCAGTTGCCTGAGACGAATGTGGCCAATCTTTTCACCACTTAGCAGACGATGAACCCAGAAGTCGAACCTGCGATCGTACTCATGATATTAGCTGCTGATATTAGTTTACTAAAAATTTGAAAAAATCATTACATATTTCTTGCATTTTACAACAACGCGGTCGAAAACTATCATGCTGCTGCTTTTATTTCTGTGTTTTATATCTGTAGTTGTAATGATGTGACCGTGTGTATTGTTTTTTGCTTGTGCAAATAATACTCCAAAACAAAGAACAACAAATTGGAAAACAAATCTAGGGGTTGTTTGTGCAACAGCTTAAAGGATTAAGTTACACACATTTTCTGGCGGTATTTTCGCAGTTTCCAATGCAACCCGATATGCAGTTGAAAACAAAACGCTGTTTTATCATCATCATCATCATCATCATCATCATCATCATCATCATCATCATCATCATCATCATCATCATCATCATCATCATCATCATCATCATCATCATCATCATCATCATCATCATCATCATCATCATCATCATCATCATCATCATCATCATCATCATCATCATCATCATCATCATCGCCATCATCATCACCATCATCATCATCATCATCATCATCATCATCATCATCATCATCATCATCATCATCATCACGTCATCATCATGTCAAAATCATAATCATTATATCATCATCATCTCGTCATCATCATGTCAATATCATCATCATTATATCATCATCATCATTATATCATCATCATCATCATCATCATCATCATCATCATCATCATCATCATCATCATCATCATCATCATCATCATCATCATCATCATCATGTCAATATCATCATCATTATATCATCATCATCATCATCATCATCATCATCATCATCATCATCTTTTTATCATCACCAATACATCATCATCATCATCATCATCATCATCATCATCATCATCATCATCATCATTGTCATCATGTCATCATCTTCATTACGTCATCATAATCATGTCATCACCACGATGTTATTAACATCATCATCATGTCATTATCATGTCATCATCATGTCATCATCATCATCATCATTATCATCATTGTCATCATGTCACCATCATCATCATTATCATCATTGTCATCATGTCACCATCTTCATTACGTCATCATCATCATGTCATCACCACGATGTCGTTAACATCATCATCATGTTATCATCATCATCATCATCATCATCATCATCATCATCATCATCATCATGTCATCAGCATGTCATCATCGCGTAGCACATCTTTGCAGAACTTCGTTCTCATCACAACCATTCGGAAAGATCGGATGCCAGTTCTCTAGCCTTATGCATGTTCGTGACCAAATCGTCTTCAGTGTCCCCGTGTTCGTGTACAGCTACGGGAAAGATGCATGTTCTCAGCAGTTGTACTTCATTTTGTATGTATCATCCCCAGTACAGAGGCCGTTGTGGGAAATAAATAGATGCAAAATCAGTGGAACACTTAGAATTCGCATCTCTAATGTCAGAACAGTACTGCTGTAGGAATAAACAAAGTGGAGAGTAGAACTGATGCTTATGAATACATTAGTGACATTTATTAACAGATGTCAGCACAGAACCAAACTGGTGAGAATAATGCCAAGTGTTCAGTGCGTGGGTAGAACAAGATAAACAGAAATCAATCACAAGATAGTGAAAAGCACAGTATGGGACATACACAGAGAAAACCAGCTTAACATTTATGGAAACAGTATGGCAATATAAATATTAGAAACGAGGAATGAATAATGGTTCTCGTTCTTAAACACCCGGTGTGCTGATGCCAAGGTAGCGGGTTGAGCCCATATACAGGTCAGCTGGTCTAACATGTTGACTTCTCGTTCTTGACTTGTGGGCGTAAATTTCAAGTACCTCTGAAGTCGAAGTGGGTTCGGCTGAAGGCGAGGGGCAGTGGTAAGTAACAGAGAAAGCTAGTATCCACACGCAAAAATCGGTGCACTAAAAAGTAGTTTCACATGTATGGACTACGCTTGCGTTCAAAGCGAGCGAAATAAAAAAAAAATAAATAAAAATAAAAAATAGGTAACAGAGAAGTCTTGACAATTAAAGGCGACCGGCATGTTACTGAGCAGATAACACATCGGATGCTGACTGCGCTATACAAATGTGGGTCTTGCCCTGTATATCCAATACGCCTTGTTGAAGTTATTAACATATACTTTACAGGACGTAGCAGTCAACTCCAGCATTTTTTGGCTGTTTCTGATTTCCGGGCAAGTGTTTACTTTCAGTAGTTTGCCATTGCTTTATCAACGAACGACACTCATACCAATGTATGGAAACCAACGCAAGGCGGTCTGGTTCCAAATCGCCCGTAGCTGTGTTTTAAACGCGGTATGTGGGATAACGAATTGCATTCTTAACCTCTTCGCCGCATTACTTCCTTCCTTCCTTCCTTCCCTCCTTCCTTCCTTCCTTCCTTCCTTCCTTGTTTGCTTGCTTGCTTGCTTGCTTACTTACTGTGGCATAATTGCTAACCACAATTATTCAGTTGACAAGAATTCAAGCCAAGAAGAGGAGAAAATATAAAACAATGGACTTTACTAACGCAAACTGAAACCAAACCTTTAAAACTTAATGCAGCATCAAAACTGGAACTGGAACAAGCGACAGATGACGTCAATTCTAGGAAACATTTCATCAGCCCAAACTCAGGAGATCATTGGATGAGAACAGACACGTGACACCGCCTCCATCGAAAGCCCGCGTAGAATATGTTAATCGCGCACTCTTCCTAAAACATGCCTGATGAACAGACGTGAAAGCTAATGTGACCAAATTTTCAAATAAGGACGGCAGAATGTCTGGATCCCAGGTGAGCTTGTTAGTCCTTAGATTGAACTGATGACCAGATGTATCAAAGGCCCAGGAATGGTATCCAGTGTTTGTAATGTCAATTGAAATATATTATTATAAATTAAAACCTCTGAAGTGAAAAATGTTTGACTGTTCCATTCTGACGACGCAGAGCCGATTCCCGGGCAAACTGACAATCTAATACTGTTTTCGAATACTGCAATCTCTGATATTCTTAAAGATAATTACTAACTTTAAGAAGTGCATAATAATACTACATTCTATTCTGGACACCTGTACGAAGTGATGATTCTAAAGCAATCGTGTGCATTTCAGCAGAAACACTGTTAAAAATTCTATCACTATCTACAGCTAAAATGACAGTTCGTGTACTAGAACAAGTGCCTCGTTTTAAAACAGACTTATCTATGTCTATTTTCAATTTAGAAAGCTGAAAGAGAAATCAATCTTTCCTTTCTCCTTCATCTATTGAATAAATAGGGTTTGATGGAACAAATATTTATATTTGTGTCAAAATTTACTTAGATAAGGGCACTTATGAACTGCATTACATCAGAAAAGTTGTGCTTCGCGGAACTCCACCACCAGAAGTTGACTTAACTCATTACTCAACACAACTTAAAAACACAACCACACCACCCAACACTCAACACAACAACAACAGATAATGGGAGAGGAGTTATTATACACAGAAGAAAACGAAGTTGGTTAATTGGGAAAACACAGAGAATCATTTATACACACTACAAACACAATTGGGTGATAGAAATGTTATAAATGTATGTCATTTATTTACATGCATCTTGACACTTCCTCACTCTTGTCACTGTCTTACTGTACACGTCTCACTGACCCCAGGTCCAATGAGAACTTACATACAGCAGGAACCAACTGAGACAAGGCGTACACAGTGTGATAAACTCTGACCACCCCAAATTAACCCAACACTAGATTAGAGAAAAGAAGATAGGAGGGAGGAGAACTAGTTCCTACTTCAGGAATTTATGTTTTTTCCCGACCTACTTCTAGAATATTGTATTGGGAAGATTGTATATGTTTATGTGAATCTTACACAGTGAAATCTTGGTGGCAATCCATTGGCAACCAATGGGCATCCAACTGGCAACCAACTGGCCAACAACCAAACCAGACCACAGAGAGAAAGAGATAAACCGCACTTGAGATGGAGGATGACATGGCCATGAGCAGAGTATGGGGAGGCCTTCAGAGGAGCTACACGGGCAGACCTGAAGCGGATCTATCAGTCAATGGACCCAGGCCTATCCTAATTCTCCAAATCATAAGGGTATCACTTTCTTAGAAAGAAAACACACACCACTCAGTTTTCAAGAACTGATAACTAAATAGATTCATCGTCTTCACAGTTAACATGTACAACATTCAAATGTATACCATGTTTCAACTCTTATTGACATCTCATGTATTGATGCTTGTTTGTTGATGGTCTGTGACATTGGTCCTATATGCATTTTTCTAATTTATCTTGTATAAACCAACATAGAAAATGAATAACAGGCCAGAAAACACAGGCCCATTCAATAAATAATTAACTGTCACTGATCTTATGTTGATTATTGGTTCAACCTATCTGTGATTCTCCATCTTATGTGTGTACACTAAGTTGTCAAGATCTATTGTGATTGGTTATGTGTTTAATTGTTTAAAACCAACTTAACCCATGAAGGAATATTAAATTGGGAGAGACTCAAGGTCTATCGACTGCTCAACATCCATGCTTTCTTAATATAAATCAGGCTGAGAGAATTCTCCAGACTTTCCTCAGATTTGATAAACTAAAAGGGGGGCTCAAGAGCTAAAAGAATCCTTGGAGAAGGGGCAGATTCCCAGTTAGTATATTTTATTCTCACCAGGGCCATAATCTATATCTCCTAGACAAAATTAAATAAGACGAGGCTTGCAGATAACTCGAAGGGCATATTCTGGGGTTATTGAAGACAGAAGAGGATGGGTCCCAACTTCTTTGTTTAGAAATGGGGCATACACTACAGTGATCTCCCACTCCCTTCAAAAATATATGACATATTGGGATGGCTACGTCCTGGATGGTTCCCATAAATTAAACAATTAAATAATACATTGTGTGTAATTAAATAATTGCATAAAACATTGTATTACATAAAACATTAACACAAATATCTTTAGATCTTGAACATTGTCATTTTCTGATATGATATAACAGACATCATGTGGGGTATTGATTGACAGCCACATGATATGAATGACATTTATAGATAAATAAGAGTAGGTGACTGATCATTCCTCCTGAATAAGGGGGCCATTTTCAAATAGGTTTATACTTCACAAAAAGGTGCTCCAGGAGAAATATAGAGTGTGAATCTACCATACAAACACTACTTCTCTTTCAGAGAAGGTGTTCTTTTCCTAGAGGTCTGAACTTAACAGAATTTCATCAACCATCGGAACATCTTATCCGGAGGGAAATCTCTGTCTAATTTCAGATTATTTTCTTTTACTAGGTATTAATTCTGGTTACTTCAATGCCTGCTGCCTTTGGCTTTTCCAGCATTGACAGACAGACATAACATAGGGTGTTTTTAATATTGTGCATGCTTTGCTGTATATTTGCAGATCCAGGGACTGACAAGCTTACGCGGATCAGACCCACTGCAATTATATTTTTTTAGGTAGAGCAAACAAAGCAATAAATTCTAGGCATGGCGGAAACTGCAAAGTTTAGAGCCCAAATAATGGAAACAGGTAGGGAATGCGGGTTAGATGGCCCTGAGCTAGCTAACTGTATTTCAGATGCATTCGACAAAAGAGAAAGACTGCAAGCGGAATTGGCCCTCAATGAAAAACAGCTTCAGGCTGAATTGGCTGAGAGGGAGAAACGATTTCAAGCAGAATTGGAGGAGATAGAGAAAAGACTACAGGCTGAAATGGAAGATAAGGAGAGAGAGCGTCAACACCAACTTGAGTTGAAGAGAATGGAGACTGAATTGGAGATCCGGAGACTAGAGAAAGGGAGTGGTCCTACACTCTCAACCTCATTAGGATCGCCAGTGACAGAACCACATCTTCACGTCTCTCACCTTAATTCAGGAGCTATGTCATTTCCGCTGAAACCCTTCAATGAACAGACTGACCACATCGAAGGATTTGTATCACGCTTCAAGGCAATGGCTGTCAGCTGTGGGCTTGAAGAAGGGAGATGGGCGACGAAGTTAGCGCAAGCTTTAAGATCTACCGCTTATGACGTGTTCTCTCGCCTCACTCGTGAGGAGCAGCAGAACTACGCAACACTAAAGACGGCACTCTTGCGCCGATTCGAAGTGGACGGAGATTCTTACAAAGCTCGATTCAAAGCCGCAAGGAAGGAACCGGGTGAGAGTTACGCGCAACTAGTTGAAAGACTGAAGTCATACATACAAAGATGGGCTTGCTTAGGAGGATTTGAGGAAAGTTTTGAAGGACTCCGTGAAATGATCATCATTGATCAGATCAAGGGGAAGATGTCGAATGAAATGAAAGCATTCTTAACCCAAAATGGGGCTGACCGCCTAGAAACTATAATCATCCTGGCAGAGAGATTTGAAAAATCTCAGACGGAGATGGGAGGTAAGGGACGTTCGAACAACACCCCTTCTCAAGATAAAACTCCCAAGCCAAAAGAGGGTGAAAACACTTTAGCCACCAAGAAAAATGGGAAATCCCAGAAAAACACTCAAAACACAGCCCAAACAGCGCCGAAGGAGGAAAAACCATTATGTACCTATTGCAAAATTAGAGGTCATACATTTCAAAATTGCAGGAAGAAGCCACCTCCACACACAGCGGCCTGTTTGGCCAACCGAAAAGAGAAAAGAGTGAGCACTGGTGAAACGTCCAAACAGACACCTCATCAAAACACACCATCTCGTATTCCGGTTGTAGAATCCATCTTGCTAAATGGATTCAAAACGACCTGTTTATATGATACTGGATTATCGTATGACTGTGTTGTTTCATCATCCTTAGTTCACCCTGAACAGGTGACAGAGGAAATAGTGGAATTACAGGGACCACTGAGGAGTTCAACAAATATGTCTCTTCCAGTGGCAAAAGTGAACATTGCCTCGCGGCATGTCACTGGGACAATCAAGGCAGCAGTCTTGGAGGATCCGATATATCATGTAATCCTCGGCTGTAGATTTATCGTTCTAGGAGAACCTGTTCAACCTGTGGCGATGGCGACCATGACCACTCGATCCCATGCGACAAAAACTCCAGAAACAACTACGCTAATCCCTCGAACGGAGGAACTGAAGAGGGCACAAGAGGCCGACAGCACCTTGGATCCCTGCTTCAGAAAACTGCCAAAATCACATTTACCTCTACGTAAAGGGACCTGTTCATGAAGTCAGCGCTTCTTTACAGAAAAGCAGGAGGAGCTGGACAAGAGTTTAATCAACTTGTTGTACCAACTCAATACAGGATTCAGATCTTGGAAATGGGTCGTAGTCTACCATTCAGTGGGCATATGGGTATCAACGCTACTACACAGCGGATTACTACTCACTACTTTTGGCCAGGGATGAACTCAGACATACAACGGTTTGTAAAATCATGCCCACAGTGTCAGAAAGTATCACCAAAACACAGGACACCACCGGCAATGTTGGGTGAATCGCCAATCACTGGAATTCCATTTGAGAAAGTGACTGTAGACATAGTCGGACCTCTCTCAGCAACGAAGAGGCGAAACCGATTTATATTAACGCTTGTGGACACAACAACCATGTGGGCCGAAGCGGTTCCTATGCCCAGCTCTGACTCCAAACACGTCGCTGATGCATTATTAGAAATATTCACACGTCTAGGATTCCCACAAAGGATCTTGACGGACAACGGTCCACAGTTTCGTGGTAAGCTCATGGAAGAGACCTTCAGACTTTTTCATGCACGCCATATCTTCAGTTCACCATATCACCCTCAGTCAAATGGACTTGTGGAAAGGTGGAACGGTACATTGATTAGTATCCTGCGCAAAATTGCCAAGGAGAAGACAGAGGATTGGGACTTGTATTTACCCGCAGCTTTATTCGCTTACAGGGAAGTACCCCATCACTGAACAGGTTTTGCTCCAGTCACATTGATTAGTATCCTGCGCAAAATTGCCAAGGAGAAGACAGAGGATTGGGACTTGTATTTATCCGCAGCTTTATTCGCTTACAGGGAAGTACCCCATCACTCAACAGGTTTTGCTCCAGCCACATTGTTGTTTGGACGACCGATCAAGGGACCACTGGAGGCGTTACTTCGAACCTGGACCGATAACACTACAGATGATACAGTCGTGACTGCATCTACATATGTTGCCGAGTTGAAAAATTGTTTACAACACAGTTGGAAACAAGCGAATGTCAATCTACGTCAAGCCAGACGAAGAATTGCTCGTAACTTCAACCGCAAGGCAAAGGATAGAGAGTTAGAGGTAGGAGAGAAGGTGATGTTGCTGCTTCCAACCAGTCAGAATAAGCTGCAAATCGGATGGAGAGGACCTTATGTAGTGACGGAAAAGATCTCACGTACCAACTACAGAATTTCAGTCAAAGGCAAGATGAAAGTATTTCACATAAACCTCGTGAAGAAGTTTCATGAAAGACCCTCAGCCACCGAACCTGCACATCTGATGGCCATGAGTGTGGCTACTGAAGTCGAAGAAGGATCAACAATGGGAGTCGAGTACCCACTGCAAGCCAAAGAGACCTTAAAGGATGTGAAAATCAATCCCACCTTAACAAAGGATCAGCAAAAGCAGATTAGGGAACTGATGGCAAAATATGCAGAAGTACTTACTGATAAGCCAGGAAGAGCTGATTTGGAGGAATTTGACATGAAGTTAAATGACACAGTGCCTGTGCGAGTCAAGACTTACCCAGTTCCTTATGCAAAGCAAGAGACTTTAGAGGAAGAAATACAACAGCTGCTCACCGCAGGAATAATCTCATCATCTGAATCACCTTACAGTGCTAGCGTCGTCTTATTGAGAAAGCCAAGTGGAGAACATAGATTGTGCATCGATTATCGACAGCTCAATGCCATTACTGAATTCCAAGCAGAACCTCTGCCTGATAAGAATAAACTCCACACAGCACTCAACCGAGCTAAGTACTTTACTAGGATTGATCTCAGTAAAGGATATTATCAGATTCCTGTAAAACCGGAAGTTAGACCATGGTTAGCTTTCAGCACGCCTGGAGGACACTATGAGTTCAACGTTCTTCCATTTGGATTAAGTAATGCTCCCAGCGTTTTTACACGTATGATGAACAAATTACTTGACCCACTACAGCATCCAGACATCAATCACTTCATGGATGACATCCTGATCGCAACTGAAACATTTGAAGAGCATGTAGAAACACTGCATCTTTTGTTCAGGCGCCTCAGAGAAACTGGATTGACGGCTAGACCAAAGAAGTGTCAAATAGGATTCCAAGAATTGGACTTTCTGGGTCATAAGATATCTCATGGACTGATAACTCCACAAGACGGAAATGTGGACAAACTCCAGAGAGCACCTCGTCCAAAAACAAAGAAGGATGTAAGATCATTTGTATCCTTATGTGGATTCTATCAAAGATACATCAAGGACTTCAACACTCTGTCAGCACCTTTAACGGATCTTACCAAAAAGGGGAAACCAGAGAAAGTCACTTGGTCAGCTGACTGTGAGAGAGCTTTCACAGCACTAAAACAGGCATTAACTGCTCATCCAGTCTTACATCTACCAGACCTCGACCAACCATTCGTGCTGCGCACCGATGCCAGTAACATAGGAATTGGATCAACGTTGTTGCAGAGAAAGGGAGATGTACCATCAGAGCTATTCCCTGTAGCCTATGCTAGCAGGAAATTAAATGCAGCAGAGAGAAATTACAGTACTATCGAGAGAGAATGTCTTGCGCTCGTATAGAGTGTACAGAAATTTCAGGCATACCTATATGGCAAACACTTCACAGTGCAATGTGACCATCAACCACTCATGTATCTCGCAGCATCCAAGACTCTGAATGCCCGACTTATGAGGTGGTCGCTACTTCTTCAACCTTACTCGTTCCAGGTTGAATATGTTCCTGGGAAAATGAATGTGGGAGCGGACTTCCTGAGTCGACACCCAGTGCCTGATGAACCAGGTCAATCAGATGCAGAAGAGAATACAAGGGAGGAAAAATGGGAACAGCTTGATAACTGAGAATGTTGGAAACATAGTTCCATACCGTAGAACAATCTGGGGTGGGGCCATGTGGCATAATTGCTAACCACCATTATACAGTTGTCAAGAATTCAAGCCAAGAAGAGGAGAAAATATAAAACAATGGACTTTACTAACTCAAACTGAAACCAAACCTTTAAAACTTAATGCAACATCAAAACTGGAACTGGAACAAGTGACAGATGACGTCAATATTCTAGGAAACATTTTATCAGCCCAAACTCAGGAGATCATTGGATGAGAACAGACACGTGACACCGCCTCCATCGAAAGCCCGCGTAGAATATGTTAATCGCGCACTCTTCCTAAAACATGCCTGATGAACAGACGTGAAAGCTAATGTGACCAAATTTTCAAATAAGGACAGCAGAATGTCTGGATCCCAGGTGAGCTTGTTAGTCCTTAGATTGAACTGATGACCAGATGTATCAAAGGCCCAGGAATGGTATCCAGTGTTTGTAATGTCAATTGAAATATATTATTATAAATTAAAACCTCTGAAGTGAAAAATGTTTGACTGTTCCATTCTGACGACGCAGAGCCGATTCCCGGGCAAACTGACAATCTAATACTCTTTTCGAATACTGCACTCTCTGATATTCTTAAAGACAATTATTAACTTTAAGAAGTGCATAATAATACTACATTCTATTCTGGACAACTGTACGAAGTGATTATTCTAAAGCAATCTTGTGCATTTCAGCAGAAACACTGTTAAAAATTCTATCACTATCTACAGCTAAAATGACAGTTCGTGTACTAGAACAAGTGCCTCGTTTTAAAACAGACTTATCTATGTCTATTTTCAATTTAGAAAGCTGAAAGAGAAATCAATCTTTCCTTTCTCCTTCATCTATTGAATAAATAGGGTTTGATGGAACAAATATTTATATGTGTATCAAAATTTACTTAGATAAGGGCACTTATGAACTGCATTACATCAGAAAAGTTGTGCTTCGCGGAACTCCACCACCAGAAGTTGACTTAACTCATTACTCAACACAACTTAAAAACACAACCACACCACCCAACACTCAACACAACAACAACAGATAATGGGAGAGGAGTTATTATACACAGAAGAAGAAGAAGTTGGTTAATTGGGAAAACACAGAGAATCATTTATACACACTACAAACACAATTGGGTGATAGAAATGTTATAAATGTATGTCATTTATTTACATGCATCTTGACACTTCCTCACTCTTGTCACTGTCTTACTGTACACGTCTCACTGACCCCAGGTCCAATGAGAACTTACATACAGCAGGAACCAACTGAGACAAGGCGTACACAGTGTGATAAAGTCTGACCACCCCAAATTAACCCAACACTAGATTAGAGAAAAGAAGAGAGGAGGGGGAAGAACTAGTTCCTACTTCAGGAATTTAGGTTTTTTTCCGACCTACTTCTAGAATATTGTATTGGGAAGATTGTATATGTTTATGTGAATCTTACACAGTGAAATCTTGGTGGCAACCCATTGGCAACCAATGGGCATCCAACTGGCAACCAACTGGCCAACAACCAAACCAGACCACAGAGAGAAAGAGATGAACCACACTTGAGATGGAGGATGACTTGGCCATGAGCAGAGTATGGGGAGGCCTTCAGAGGAGCTACACGGGCAGACCTGAAGCGGATCTATCAGTCCATGGTCCCAGGCCTATCCTAATTCTGATGAGGACAGTGCTATTGATCTGGCGCTAGTTTCACCTTCACTCACTACAGTGTGTAGATGGGGTGTCCTAGGACACCATGGCAGCGACCACCACCCGTGCAGCATATTGGTGGAGAAAGGCAGAACCAGGCAGCACAAGCTAAAGGTAAAGACGTTCCAGTATGACAGTACAGGGCAAGATGTGGTGAGTAAAATAAGACGTGACAAGCGCAGAACGTTCCAGGGCAGGAAAAAAAGCTGGGAGCAGCCACCGTGGTGGAGTTTCGAGGTGGAGAAGGCTTGGGTGGATAAGCGTAGTGCTGTAAGGAGATCGCAAAATGCCAAGAAGAACAGAGCTGGTCATCCTAGTCCCTGCTTGCACTTAGAAAGAGAGATGCACACAAAAGTAAGCTATTTCAAAAAACTGGTCAAGGTGGTTAAAAGCGAAAAATGGGCAGAGGTGTGTCAAAGAGTAAGCACAGACAAGTCACTGAAATTGTTCTGGCGACTACATAAAAGCATGAGTGGTGTAGTCAAGAATAAGAGCATTTCAGACTTCCAAGGTGCTGACCTCACCTGGCAGAGGACTGACGAGGACAAGGGCAAAGCCCTCTTTGAACGCTACCTTGAGCAGGGCAACCAGACAGACATGGGAGGCCGAAATCTGGCCAAGAAGGTCACCTCAGACAGATGCAAGGCCCAGAACACTTCGGAGGAAGACACAGTGACAGTGAAAGAAATCAAGGCTGTGCTTCGACGATCAAAAAACAGTGCTCCAGGTCCTGATGGCATAAGATACGACGACATAAATAGGTGTACCGACAATGAGCTAGAGAAATTAGCAGACAGGTACAACAACAGTATAGGGAGTGCTAGCATCAAGGAGGAATGGTTACACAGCTATCTGATTCCCTTGCCGAAGCCTGACAAAGACCACAAAAAAATTCAGGGATATCGAATTATAACCATGCAGAATACAATAGGCAAGCTGCTGGAGAAGGTAATTGCCAGGAAAATATCAAGCCAACTAGAGAGGCAAGGTATTTTCCCACCTACCCTGGGTGGGTACCGTCCAAAAAGAGAAACCTGGACCAATGCAGCAGTCTTTGCCCAGGATGTCTATGAAGGTTTCCACGCAGGCACTGAAACCGTTGCTGCAGCGATTGATCTTGAGGACGCATACAACAGAGTACCACTGGATTTTTAATGTTTCAGCTTCTTGAACTAAACGTAAGTCCATTCCTCCTTAGTTGGATCGCTGCAGCCCTCTACCAACGGAGAGTAGTTTTTAGATGTGGCAGTTGGACTTCGGAACCAACAACAATATATCCTGGCCTACCACAGGGTTCGCCATTATCTCCGGTACTGTTCAACGCCTACACAGTGAGAATCACCAGTGAGCAGATCACTGGACCTGGCAGGACATTGTCGTATGCCGATGATATTTTAGTGTATCGTCAGGGTAAGGATAGAGAGGAGGTTGCTGTGGAACTACAAACCGAACTCAATCGCATAAGTACTTGGTGTGATGAAGCTGGGGCAATGGTCAACCCAACAAAGGCAACAGTGACTTGGTTCTCTTTGAATAATCATATTGTCAACAATCCAACACCAACTGTAATGCTGTGTTCAGAGACGGTGGAAAGAACGCAGGCAATGAAATACCTGGGAATACGGTTTGATCGAAGCCTTGCTTATAATGTGCACATAGACCAGGTGATAACAAAGGCCAAGCGGGGTTTGGCAGCGATGCGGGTGATGGCGGCAGCAAACTGTGAGCAGCGCCATCTATGTCTTCTGTACGAGGGGCTGGTCATGTCTGTTTTGGAGTATGCAATGGCAATCCTGACTCTCAGCCACACGCAGATAGAAAGGATGGAAAGGATACAGAATGAAGCAATGCGCATTATTCTTGGATGTACAAGAGATACAGCATGCAGGGCGATGCGCTACCTTCTTGATTTTCCAACCATTGAAGAGAGAATACAAGTTTGCAGGGCACGCGCCTACCTCAGAATTAACGCAAACACACAACATCCACTGCATAGTGAAATTAGGACGGTGAAGGGCAGCAGGTTAAAAGAGGACGGTCGTGGATGGGTCAAGCCGAAGACATTCTTCAACAGGTGTGTTCACTTGAGGACTTAGAACCTGGCGAGGAGTGGGTGCAAGTGCCAACAGACTTCTGCACATCCTTTTCAGTTTGCATCCAACTAGATAGAAAATGCAGACAAGAAAATCCGGCTGCTGTTGAGGCTGAAGTACAAGCGTTGATTTTCGAGAATTCGCTAGACGGTGACGCGGTCATCTACACAGATGGGTCGGTCGTCCGACATGTGAGAAGCTCATGGGCCTTTACAGCTCGGGCCGGAGGGAGAATTGTGAAGGAGGACTCTGGTGCTTTCACTGAAACCACAAGTAGCCTGACCATGGAAGTCATGGCAGTAAGTAAAGCAATAACATGGCTCGAGACACAGACATTCACTGGGGCTTGTTTCCTTAGCGACTCAATGAACATGATCAAGAGGATAGAGGAGGGGTCGATCCGAAGAGAGTGGTTGCTGCCTCTGAAGCGGTCTAGGCTGGCAAAGATTAGTTTCATCTTCGTGCCAGGTCATGCGGGAGTACAAGGAAATGAGCGGGCTGACAAGCTCGCAGGTGAGGCTACTGTGGAGGGCGGACGCGCCATGGACCAGGCTGACATTCTGAATGCTCTACGAGAAGTGAGACTTTTGCGAGAACCAAGTGATGACTGGGAATCTACAACAATGGCCAGACTGCGGGAGCAGCAAATTAAAAGAGGGGTGGCCAAACAAGAACACTACGCAGGAAGCCAAAGAAGATTGATAAACCAACACAGAACTGGCGTCGTTAGCCGCTACACGCTGCGGGATTTGCTGAGGAGGGGATCCGAGCACTTATGGACTGAATGGTTCGATGTGCAACGAGGATGATCTGTCGACTAACTAACTAACTAACTAACTATCCTAATTCTCCAAGTCATAAGGGTATCACTTTCTTAGAAAGAAAACACACAACACTCAGTTATCAAGAACTGATAACTAAATAGATTCATCATCTTCACAGTTAACATGTACAACATTCAAATGTATACCATGTTTCAACTCTTATTGACATCTCATGTATTGATGCTTGTTTGTTGATGGTCTGTGACATTGTTCCTATATGCATTTTTCTAATTTATCTTGTATAAACCAACATAGAAAATGAATAACAGGCCAGAAAACACAGGCCCATTCAATAAATAATTAACTGTCACTGATCTTATGTTGATTATTGGTTCAACCTATCTGTGATTCTCCATCTTATGTGTGTACACTAAGTTGTCAAGATCTATTGTGATTGGTTATGTGTTTAATTGTTTAAAACCAACTTAACCCATGAAGGAATATTAAATTGGGAGAGACTCAAGGTCTATCGATTGCTCAACATCCATGCTTTCTTAATATAAATCAGGCTGAGAGAATTCTCCAGACTTTCCTCAGATTTGATAAAATAAAAGGGGGGCTCAAGAGCTAAAAGAATCCTTGGAGAAGGGGCAGATTCCCAGTTAGTATATTTTATTCTCACCAGGGCCATAATCTATATCTTCTAGACAAAATTAAATAAGACGAGGCCTCCAGATAACTCGAGGGTCATATTCTGGGGTTATTGAAGACAGAAGAGGATGGGGCCCAACTTCTTTGTTTAGAAATGGGGCATGCACTACAGTGATCTCCCACTCCCTTCAAAAATATATGACACTTACTTACTTATACAATCGTGTACACACAAAGGTGAGCTGAAGCGTGACACGTGATAGTACCTTTTACCAGTCTGAATACAAATGAAAAGATTGAGCCACTTGAACTAAAGAAATGTTTTCTCTATAACTTAACACACCAAGACCAATTCAGGCGTAAGCCTTTAGGGATCGATATGGATTGAGGAAATAAAAGCCTCATAAACAGAGAGTCACAATGCCGTCTAATGCTTAACTTGTCCTGTCACATGTTTTCGCCGTTTTCTTTATGGACACATGCATCTCTGAAATCCTCCTGCAATAGAATCATGTCACTGTACACAGTCATAGAATGGTCTCCATTGTGAACTGGTCAAGTCGTTTGTCTCGCACTCTACAGGTCGTGTGTTCGATTCCGACTGCGCCTTTAAGACCACTATTCCAATTGTTACTGAGATCCCTGGGGCCATCGCTGGATATTCACAGTTCATGCCTTGGACGATACTTTCCTGAGGCGGCGAGTCGTTCTGTGGATAGAGACCGAGCCGGATGGGGTAAACTTGGTGCAATAAAGTTGATAATCTCTTCTTTACAAGAGTTTTAAAACACCTTTGCAGTCATAATTGCGCGGTTTAGAAGCAGTTACTAATTTAGGCGACAGACGGTTTTGTGACAACAGTAAGATTTGACTTAATTACAAGGACTTTATCTTGTAACAACGATTTAGATAAATAAGAGTTGACTTAATTACAAGGACTAGATTTTGTAACAAAGATTTACATAAGTAAGAATTGACTTAATTACAAGGATTAGGTTTTGTAACAACGATCTACAACAGTAAGAGTTGATTTAATTACAAGGACTCAGTTTTGTCACAACGATTTAGACAAGTAAGAGTTGACTTAATTACAAGGATTCGATTTTTAATAACGATTTAGACAAGTGAGAGTTGACTTAATTACAAGGATTAGATTTTTTAATAACGATTTACACAGGTAAGAGTTGACTTAATTAAAAGGACTCGATTTTGTAACGATTTACATCAGTAAAAGTTGGCTTAATTACTAGGACTAACACAGTCATGTTCTTTACCGGAGGTTTCAGTCACATCCATCCCCAAATGGATATTTGTTATTTACTAGGCAATTGCACCATCCGTAGTTTGACATTGCTTTCTGAACGAAAAGTCAATATTTATGTAAAAATAGCGGGAGTGTGAAATAAATTCAATGCAGCACCGCCAGAAGCGAAATTTTAAGCGCTTTAATAGATTCAGAAGCAAACATAAAGTAGGCTCGGGTCAAACAACAATGGATGGCGAAACATGGGAAGTAGGGGTCTGTCACAGTTAGGAGTTAAAGGTTCTTAATATGGTAACAGGTATGCTTTATTATGTATTCGATTATAGTTTGATTTATAAGCCAATGAGAGTTACGAGAAGTTCGAATACGATGATATATCACTTCATGGCATTTAATCAGCAAAACCTCTCAGCTACGATGACCTCCAATAACATGGACACAGTGGTGTAAAGCAGCTGTTTATGACGCACAAAACTGTTTGCTATTTTCTTCAGATAAATCCCCTAGCTTAAGGTGGATGAGATAATTCCTCTGTTTCACCCAGACAAGTCAAAACTGTTTACTGGGCCAGCATATATGGGTAAACATGATGAAACATGAATAGTTGAATAATTGTATTCCAGTTATCGTATATAGTCAACAGCTAGGTTTGGAGGTGACGTACAAGAACGCAGACAATATCGTTATCTCGATACAAGAAGTAGTACTACAACACGGAAGTAGTACCACAACACGGAAGTAGCACCACAACACGGAAGTAGTACCACAACACGGAAGTAGCACCACAACACGGAAGTAGTACCACAACACGGAAGTAGTACCACAACACGGAAGTAGTACCACAACACGGAAGTAGTACTACAACACGGAAGTAGTACCACAACACGGAAGTAGTACCACAACACGGAAGTAGTACCACAACACGGAAGTAGTACCACAACACGGAAGTAGTACCACAACACGGAAGTAGTACCACAACACGGAAGTAGTACTACAACACGGAAGTAGTACCACAACAAGGAAGTAGTACCACAACACGGAAGTAGTACCACAACACGGAATTAGCACCACAACACGGAAGTAGTACTACAACACGGAAGTAGTACCACAACACGGAAGTAGTACCACAACACGGAATTAGCACCACAACACGGAAGTAGTACTACAACACGGAAGTAGTACTACAACACGGAAATAGTACCACAACACGGAATTAGCACCACAACACGGAAGTAGTACCACAACACGGAAGTAGTACCACAACACGGAAGTAGTACCACAACACGGAAGTAGTACCACAACACGGAAGTAGTACCACAACACGGAAGTAGTACCACAACACGGAAGTAGTACCACAACACGGAAGTAGTACCACAACACGGAAGTAGTACTACAACACGGAAGTAGTACTACAAACACGGAAGTAGTACCACAACACGGAAGTAGTACTACAACACGGGAAGTAGTACCACAAACACGGAAGTAGTACCACAACACGGAAGTAGTACCACAACACGGAAGTAGTACCACAACACGGAAGTGGTACCACAACACGGAAGTAGTACCACAACACGGAAGTAGTACTACAACACGGAAGTTGTACTACAAAGCAACGTCCACAAAATAGACTGAGTGTTGCTCCTTGTGTTGATCGCAACGTACTGCAAAGGGTATGCAGTATTTTACAAATTGTGTTTAACCCACAGAAAAATACTTCAAGCCCAGACTAAAATTCTAAATGAGGACACCCATACACGGAAGAATACTTATAGTCCAGGCTAAAATTCTAAATTATGAGTGTCACCCACAGAAAAATACTTCTAGTCCAGGGTAAAGTTCTAAATTAGAAAATTCACCCACATAAAAATACTTTTAACCCAGGCTAGAGTTTTAAATTAGGGAACCCATCCACAGAAAAATACTTCAGGCCGAGGCTAAAGTTCTAAATTAGGAAACCTACCCACAGAAGAATACTTCGAGCGCAGCCTAAAGTTCTAAATTATGAAACCCGCCAACAGAAGAATATTTCTAGCCCAGACTAATGTTCTAAATTAGGAAACCCACCAAAAGAAGGATACCATTAGCCCAGGCTAAAAATCTAAATTAGGAAACCAACCCACAGAAGAATACTTCTAGCTCAAACTAAAGTTCTAACTTAGGAAATCCACCAACAGAAGAATTCTTCTAACTTGTGTGTTTCTGCCATATGCACACATTTTAGATCCCATTTGTGTAGCTTCTAACAGGGGAATGACACTCCTATGGAATTATTCGCATATAAATATAGTGCTCCTTTACAGACTGCAGACCTGAAACGTATAAGGAAATGGGGAAGACCAGAATAGGTTCAACTATCTATTTTGGCACAATGATAACATTGTGATAACTACAAGAGACAAATGAAAATCGTAGATTGATTAGAGAAATTAGACGTAGACAGTCAAAATTTTTTGGACATGTTATGAGAAGAAATGGACTGGAGAACTTAGTGACAGCTGGCAAGATCGAAGGGAACGAGACCAAGAGGAAGAACGAGAGGAAAATACCTGGGATGACTTGGCCACATGGCATGGACCGAGGACAGGAACACTGAGGCTGATCCACGACTCTGGTGATCGAAGTGCTGAAATGGCGAATCATGACCGCCCACGCGTTCCTTCCGGCATCGGCACATGATTGAATTGATGATTGATAACATTGGCTTTAATAGTGGAGAAGGCGTGATTGTTCTTTCCAGAAAATAAAAATAAAACAAAGGCTAAATACTCCTGTGTTTCCAGTATCCATGGCTTCAGTTTGTTCACCAGAATGTCTCTGTATGAAGAACTAGTCATAGTTCCACCTGGTTCGTAAAATATGCACCAGCATAGGCCACTTGATATGGGGTGTATTTTTAATGACTGGGGTTTTTGAAAATATTGCCGTTCCAAGTTTTGAATTCAATTTCCCCAGCTGATTCCTGCGTCTTGACGTCTTTCTTAAACGGAGACAGTGGATTGTTCCAGTGCATCGAGTGGTTCTTACTCTCTGGTTCTTTAATATGCACCCAGGACTTGTCCCCTGTCACAATTTGATGGAGAAAAGCATCTTCTTCTCGGGCAGACGATCCCACCTCTCGGTTCATCAATGACGTTTATTTCTTCTTCTTTATTTTCTGCCTGTTCATACGCTTTCATTGACTAAAACAAATGTCACCATATTGAACCATCCTTTCTTCGGTTGATTTCACAAGTACAATAGTTTTAGCTGCTTGTATATGTAAGTTCGGTAAACATAACACAAGAAAGTGAACCTCAATACGCATATCCGGATTAAAGATACCTGAACAAGCACATTATAGACGTCTGAATCGTGGGCACGATACAGGATAATAATACGCGATATTATCAATCAATTGTAAATATCAATTAATATCATGGTTTGATCGACTAGTGCAACAGATGTGCTAATTAAACAGGAATTACATTGATTTACTTTGGTTTCTCAACCGAGACACAGCAACCGACAAACCAAATATGGTAACAGATCTTTATCGACGAAGCGAAAATACATATACTGTATGGTTTCGAATATCTAGGTTCTATGTTCATGGACAATGGATATGAGAGGACAGAAACTGACAAACAAGAATAAAACACAAATCCATTCAAACGGTTACAAACTAGAATAGACAGAACAACACACGTCAGAAGATCAAGAGCATGCACATATGATTTATGAAGCCCATAATCGGGCACTCTCACGATGTTTATACTTCACCTCGACACCGCATAGATATGTGTGTGTGTGTGTGTGTGTTTGTGTGTGTTTGTGTGTGTGTGTGTAAGAGTGTGTGTAGGGAGAACAAGAAAAAGAGAGAGCGAGATGGGAGAAAAGAGCACGTCACGAACTATAAAAACTCATTTTTACTCATTGTAAATTACAAAGAGTAGCAGCTCTGGCAAAATTGTTAAGAAGGACATTATAGCTACGGGAAGACCGAGCCTGTTGACTTGGATGAAATCTGTCTAGATGAAGCTGATGTGCATAACTAGGCGTGACGCTTTTCTCTAGACTAGACTGACGAACGAAGAAGAATGTTAGTTAGTTAGTCAGTTAGTCGCGGTTCCAACTTCAGGCAACGGGTAATCCTCATTATGCTCCGTTCCTGTGCCAGTGAATATCACTCAAAATGCTCCTCACCAATGTGAAAAGTGGAAAAGACAGGAGTCTCGTCAAGCCAACAGCCTGCACAGATTACACTGTGCATAATGCGGCCACCAGAATGCCAACACCAGAATGCCAACACAAAAGTCGTCACGAAGAAGAATAAGAAGGAGAAGATATTCAAAGTCTTTTTATCACAATCAGGACACACTAAGTACCAAGTTTACAACGAGAACTCCTTATTCGTATCACACATATGTGTAGGCACATTATGAAACTGGGTATAGTGCAGTTTACTGACAAAAGGAAAACTGTAAGGGGTGTGAAACAGGGGAAGGGCAACAGAGAGGTACCTGACAGCCTGGTAACGTGGTGGGTAAAATGTATTTATCGGATATGTTTGGCAACATGTTAAATAGGAATTTGAGGGAAAACATGGCAGCAAACGTCATACAGTATGAATAACAAAAGGAAATACATATTTTCATTAGCCATTTGTTTGTAATAAGTTTCCGTATCTACACATCTTCTACGATGTTAGTATAAGTTCACAGAAATACAACCGGGTCCAATCATGGTGTTGCTAATGTCTAACATAGTATCATAGACATGACCTATTATTTAATGCACAACCATGTCTATTGACAGTGACACACAGAGAACAAGGTACGAGGCAAGATAAGCTACTATTTTATTAAACACTAATCTCGCATGCAACATATATCTACCAGAAGCACATCACAGAAAGTGCATTCAGATCGTAGCCCAAACGACAATTATTTGTTGTGATCTCAGTCATATTTGAAACTCAAACTATAAAAAGAAACAAATTAAAACTGTTAATAATATTAACAATAAATTAACAATAATATTAATTGCCAAATATACATCTATATTCAAGTCAAAGAATATAATCAGCAAACACAAAACTTGAAAATACTGCAAACTTTAAATGTCTTGGCTTCAAAATCAACAACAATGCAACAACAACAATATTACGAACCTATAGCGCAGTACCAACAAACAAGTAACACTTTTTAGAATATGCATCGTTACTGTGCCAACATATGGATGTGTCATGGGGCATATCGATATCACTAAAGAATAAAATTAGGTTATTGGAGCTTAAACGTTACAGAAAAAAGAACAATCGTAGAATAAGCTGGACCAAGAAGAAGGAAAATAATGAAATTCTACAAGATTTTACCATCTGGTTTATACAGGTCATCATATCTTGAAAGCTGACATTCTTTCGCCATATTGGAAGCTTACAGTGGCTTGAAAAGAACTGTGACTAAAGGCATGATTTCAGAACGCTGAAGCGGAGTTCAAAGAACACGAAGAAGGACATAGGGTAATGCAGATACTTTGGGCAGGAAGTGCGCAATGCAAAATAAAATACTAGATCGAGAATGTCTTTATTTTTATTGCGCTCACTTCGGTTTGAACTCAAGCGTAGTCCGTACACACCACCTATAGTTGTGCTGGACTTAATTTTGAGTGTGGATTAGCTGTTCCTATTAACAGTGTCCCTCGCCATCAGGCGAACTCACTCCGACTTCATAGGTACTTGTAATTAACGTTTCCAAGTCAAGGACGATAGGTGAAAATAGTAGTCCAACTATACGGTTGAGGGGTTGAACCCCTTACGTCGGCATCAGCACACAGGATGTTTAATAACACTATGTTCTTAACCATTCAGCTATGATAACCTACCGATTAAAGAATGTATTGGTTGGGACTTGATGAGAGCGATGTTTTGCAAAGAACCTTCTTATCATGATGATGAGTGATACGTGATGGTGGTAATGATAGTAGTATTAGTGTATGAGGTCTGTTAAAAATGAAATACATCACGTCTGTGGAGGACCTTTCCAAACTTAGGTCTAATGTCAGTCATTTTGCACTCGCGCTCGTATGTGCGTGTACTGCGCCCGAATAATAATAATAATAATAATAATAATAATAATAATAATAATAATAATAATAATAATATTATCTTACGAGAAAAATTGGGAATATAAAAGAGATCTCCATAACATTATTGTGGATTTTAAAAAAAGGCTTATGATAGTGTCCACAGGAATAGATCTATGGAATGCTATGCAGGAATTTGGAATACCAAGGAAATTAATCAACATGACCAGACTATGCATGGAAGATACTTATAATATAGTAACATATAAAGGCAGGAGATCAGACCCTTTCCAAATAACATCTGGCTTGAAACAGGGTGATGCACTTTCGCCGCTACTCTTCAATCTGGCTCTAGAGAAAGTTGTAAGGAAGGTAAAGGAGGAACGTGATATTGGAGGAACATCCAAGCTGCTTGGTTATGCAGATGATATAGATATTATAGGGGAAAAGTGAACAAAAGACATTGGAAATATTGACTCACTTAAAGGAAAAAGCCCAACAGATGGGGCTGGTTATCAACCAAGATAAGACAGAATATATGGTAATTTCAAGAGACGGAATGGCTAAAAACTCTGGCCACATACAAATAGATAATATGACCATTAAAAGAACGGAAACATACAAATACCTGGGTACAATCTTCAACTGCTCCAACATCATAAGGGAAGAAACACAAACTAGAATCAATTCTGGAAATAAGATATACTATGCACTACAACATCTACTAAAATCAAATGCGCTATCTCGTAACACCAAAATCACAATATACAAAACACTGATCAGACCAGTTGTGCTGTATGGCTCTGAAACCTGGAGTACAACGAAAGGAGACGAAGCCTTGTTACAAACCTTTGAGAACAAAGTTTTAAGACGCATCTTTGGACCCATTAGGGATACACAAAGTGGAGAGTGGAAAAGAAGAAGTAACAAAGACATTTATGATATGTTTAAGTCCCCGCTAACTGGTATCATGAAGGCTAATAGACTACAATGGCTGGAGCATATAGAAAGAATGGAAGATAATAGGGAAACAAAACTCGCTTACACTCAGGAAATAAATGACCGTAGACCCCGAGGTAGACCAAGAAGACGATGGAGAGATAATATATATACAGACCTACAAGCACTTGGAATCAGCGACTGGCAAGAGAAGGTCAACCAGAGAGAAGAATGGAGACGGCTTGTATCTGCAGCAAAGAACTTCAATGGTTCGGAATGCTGAAGAAGAGAAGAGATACCTCAAGTGTATTTTGATTTTTTATTTTATTTTTGGTGATAGATCACTTTCTGATTATAGTTTGCTATTTAATTTATGTTTATTTACCCTACCATCCCTGCTTTACCCCTAACAGTGTACATATAGCATGAAGGTCACGTGAAGGAAATATACAAGGTAGGTCCCAGTGGCAGTATTATCAACTTCAAAACCATGGGCTGCTGATGATCTCAGATGTTGAGAAGAACGTTCGTCTAATCCAACCCTATATAGACTGACAGCTAAAATAAAACAATTCACCTCGTTACGATCTTAACCATCTTTATATACGAGGGGAAGTCAATAAGTAAGTCACAAATGGCTGTAGAAAAATAGCTAAATATGATAACAACTTGAAACGATTTTTTTAAAATGTATACATTGTTCCTTTATTTCTCAACATGCTTGCTTGCTTGCTTGTGTTCGTTGGCTTGAGCTCCAATGCAAAGTCATGTATGTCGGATGACGGCATCCTGTTGTCCAACATCAGTGTGATGTCATACAGGACCTGAGGTTTGCGTGAGTATCCGTCGTCCCATGTCTGGCTTATTGGTGTGCAGACTGGTGGTTCCTCACCGTACAGGCAGACACTCTCCGACTTCGGAGGAATATCTCAACATAATTTCCACCAACATTGATGCACTTATACTATCGTTTTATTAGTCTTCCCAATGCGGCTGAATAGAACTGCGTGGTCTTTTTTTCTAAACCACGTTTTCACTTCACATTCAACTTCGGAGTCATTCACGAAATGTCTCCCGCCAAGGTGGGTTTTCAGTGACCAAAAAGGTGGAAATCGCCAGGAGCTAAATCGGGGCTGTAAGTATGAAGTTTGCTGTTGCTGCCACCTAATGACACCTGCAGGAAACGCCAACTAGATTTAGCTGCCATCTCACAAAACAGTGTGACTTACTTATTGACTTGACCTCGTATGTACAGACTACATGCCCCACTAAATAAGGAAAAACCAAAAATAAGAATAATTATCTCAGATGACAACTAGTATAATAAACATTCCCTTGACTGTGTACATTACAACTACCTCAGGTAATTATAATTGCCATGTCAAAAATTAGTTTTAGTGAGTAATGTATTATAGATTACTGCACATTTTCCATGCATTTTAATGCACATTGTTCTGTTGTTGTCTCAGATTAGCTTCACAAGTGATATATGAATGAAATAATGTATGACAGCAGCGGGATAAGAAGGGCAGAATTTCAGATGCGCCCGCGTGCCCAATTCTCAACCCTATGAATATAAAGTTTTCTTGTTCGTTCATGTCTTCATTGTCTGTCTCCGTCTCCCTCCCATTGTCTGTCTCCGTCTCCCTCCCTATCTCTCTCCCTGCATCTCTCTCTCCCCCTCCATCTCTCTCTCACTCATCTCTCTCCTTCTCTCTCTCTCTCTCTCTCTCACTCCCCTCTCTCTCTCCCTCTCTCTCTCTCTCTCTCTCTCTCTCTCTCTCTCTCTCTCTCTCTCTCTCTCTCTGTATTTCCTTTTCTACCGCTTGTTGTATTCTATTGTGCCTCTGAGATCTATACATTTCTGTACGGTGATAAGTAAAATGATTCACGAAATATTTTCCATCTTCCACAAAAGGACTGTACTCTTGATGCTTCAGTCTGGGCCTCTGATTGCCTTCTTGTAAGTTTTAACAAACAATAACCACCCATTTAATGGTCTCCCCTACAGCTATTTACATTCCTTTCTTGCTGTCAAATATTCAACACTATCTCCATCCCATCTTTGCACTAATTTATTTTCAGTGCATCTTGCATAATACAGGACAGAGAATAATAACAACTCCCGCCCTCAGGCCACTCCTGCTTTGTGTGTATGGTGTAAGTGTGTGTGTGTGTGTGTGTGTGTGTGTGTGTGTGTGTGTGTGTGTGTGTGTGTGTGTGTGTTTTTTTGAAGTTCACCTAACGCCTCAACCATTCTTTTTGTTTTAATTTTAAAACTTGCTTGACTTTACTTATTCCTATCTGCACTTGTCATCTTTTCTCTCTCTATACAAAATACAATGTATGTCTGTCTGTATGTATGTTATTTATGCGTTCGCGAACGGTCCATCCGATTGAGATGAAATTTTCTACACGTCTTCTTCTCATTCCTGGTCTGCCAACTGTCATAGGTTGGTAGTGTACAAACAGTTTTTTACTTAATATTATTTAATATTAATTTACATATAATTTATATATAGCGAGGGGACATAACTTTTAATAGCATTGCTCTATATGTAAAATTGTTGCATATTTCTCAAATAGGTGGACCTTTTCGCTACAGTTATCTACAGACATATGCGTTATAATCCTCCTCCTCCTCCTCCTCTCCTCCTCCTCCTCCTCCCCTCCTCCTCCCTTCATTCTAGTCCTCCTCCCCCTCCCACCTCCTCCTCTTCCTCCTCCTCCCCACCTCTTTCTCCTCCCCTCCTCCCACTCCTCCTTCCCCTCCTCCTCCTTTCCCTCCTCTCCTTTCCTCCTCCCCTCCTCCTCCTCCCCTCATCCTCCCCCTCCTCCTCCTCCTCATCCCATTCCTCCTCCTCCCCTCCTCCTCCCCCTCCTCCTCCTCCTTCCCCTCCTCCTCCCTCTCCTCCTCCTCCCTCCTCCTCCCCTCCTCCTCCACCTCCTCCTCCTCCCTTCTCCTCCCCTCCACCCCTCCTCATCCCCTCCTCCTCCCCCTCGTCTTCCTCCTCCCCTCCCTCCTCCCCCTCCCCCTCTTCCTCCTACCCATCCCCTCCCCCTCCTCCTCCCCTCCTCCTCCTCTTCTCCTCCTCCCCCTCCTCCCCCTCCTCCTCCTAATCCTAGCATTAAGCGAAATTTTCTAACTGCAACCAATAAATTATTAGACAGACAGGCAGACAGACAGACAGACAGACAGGGAGGGAGGGAGGGAGGCAGGTAGGTAGGTAGGTAGGTAGGTAGATAGATAGATAGATAGATAGATAGATAGATAGATAGATAGATAGATAGATAGATAGATAGATAGATAGATCGATAGATCGATAGATAGATAGATAGATAGATAGATAGATAGATAGATAAATAGATAGATAGATAGATAGATAGATAGATAGATAGATAGATAGATAGATAGATAGATAGATAGATAGATACATCCCCGCCAGGGACTGGGCGAAGCAGGGCCGGTTCAGCTAGTACTTTATAAAAAGTGTCTTTTTGAATGTATTGATCCGTTACCAGCTGCATTTATGTTTCACATTTCATTCAGATATAGTTTTTAGTGTTGCAACAGATAATGTACGTGCCATTCTTCCTTATGAACATATGGTGATAGTTTTAACGGAGTTCTGGCTTATTACGTCACACTAAAATGAACTAAAAGGTGAACTGTTGAGATACGTGACATTGTGATAATTGATACTTCTCCTTCTTCTTCTTTCGTTCGCTTGAAATATGTCTATATCTGCAACGTTGTCTCTTGCATGAATTTAACTGTCTTTTTCAGTTCACACAGTGGTCCATAGAGTTTATCTTCCACTGTCGTCTCTCTAGGCCAGAAGGTTTGCCTAGATATGTTATATTTTGAGCAGTCTTGGAGTATGTGCTCTGCTGTCTGCGACGCCAAACAACATGTGCACATGGCTGATTCACCAATCTTGAATTGTGTATACATTTGGTTGCGTAATCTATTGTGTCCTTTTCTGAGGCGCAGAATAATGACTTTATTCTGGTCTGTCCATAACAGCAGGTTTTGGTGGCTTTCTGACTGATTTGATCACTTTTCTTTTGGTGGTATGTAACGGGCACATCAGGCTGTTCTTCTTTGGCTCCTTCCTTAGCCAATTGATCAGCTCTGTCGTTTCCGGGTACTCCACAGTGGGATGGTATCCACTGCATAGTGACCTTATGCTGACTGCTAAGTTCAGAGAGTAGTGTCCTTAGTGCTGGCAATTTCCCAGACAGGAGCGCCTGGAGTACTGATTTTGCATCTGTCAGTAGCACCACAGGTTGTGTACCATTGCTGGTATTTAGTAATTTCTCAGTTGCTATCATGATTGCCTCAATTTCATCATCATAGTTATGGCAGTACTGTCCTGTCGGTATTCTGGCTGTGTCCCTAGTATTATTTGGGTATTCTATGTACACTCCCGCTCCTCCATTTCGAACAGCATTTTGTGCCGACCCATCTGTGTAGACTCGGATCCAGAGGTCCTGTGGGTATTCTTCATCTAGGAAACTGAGAGTGGTTGTTCTGTGCTGCACACTGTTCTGTTCTTCCTTGTAAAATATTCTTCTCACTTTTGTCTGGATTTGTAATGATAGTCTACGCTCATCTTTCCATGGAGTTCGCTCTGGAATAGTTGTTAGGGGGATACCAACTGTGGGCAGATCGGTGGTTTCTCTGCAGAGTACGTTTGGCCTGGTGGATAAAACTACTTCTTTTCAACCGCCCCATAGCTAGGTTTTCATATCTGTTCTTCATAGGGTGGCCTGGCAAGCTGAGGAACTTTTCTGCTTGTATTAGCGTTTTCGTATCTCTGCGCTCACTCAGTGCTTGTGTCCTCCCCATCTTCTCCATTTCCACTATAGGGGTTGATCTCATCCCTCCTGTGGTGACTCTAAGTGCTTGATTTTGCACCTTGTCCAGCTCTTGTAGTGTGGTTTTTGATGCTGAACACCACGCAGTTGACCCATATTCCAGGTGTGGTCGTATGCTCTGTTAGTAAACTTTGCTAAGTATTTTCCCACTGGCTCCCCATGTGGTTCCACTTAGCTTTCACAGAATGGCTATTTTCCTTCTGGCTTTTGCTACTGATTTGTTGATGTGCTTTCTCCATGTCAGCCTGCCATCAAATGTTACTCCAAGGTATGTTGGTTCTTTATCATCTCTTAGGGGTGTTCCATTTATCTGGATGATCCCTGCCTTTTGTTTTGGAGAGAGGGTAAATAGGGTGGTGCTGCACTTGTCAGTGTTTATGCTGACACACCATCTATTTGCCCATGCAGCAAATGTATCTACAGCTCTTTGTAGCAATCTGGTGGCCACTGATGCATGTTCATTTGTGCTCCATAGAACCAGGTTATCGGCGTACATTGCCGCTTTAATTCCATGCGGTAGATTAGCAACAAGATCATTGATGAAGATTAGAAAAAGTGTGGGGGACAAGACTCCGCCCTGGGGAACACCGTGACGCAGTAGTACTTTCTTGCTCTTGAGTCCGTCTATCTGTACTCGGGCTCTTCTGTTGTGCAAGTATGCTTTCACCCATTTGTACATTCTTCCATTGACTTTGCAGTTTCTCAGTTTCTTCATCAGACATTCTTTCCAGACTTTGTCAAAGGCTTTCTTCAGATCTATCCATGCCGCAAGCACCAGCTTCTTCTCTTGGAATGCATCCTCAATTTCTTGAGAGAGGTAGGTTGTCTGATCTTCCATAGAGTAGCACTGCCTAAAGCCAGCCTGCTGTGGCACAAGGATGTTTTTACTTTCAATGTACCACTGCAGACTGTGATTGATGATGCGCTCCAGTGGTTTGCAGAGACAGCTGGTGAGGCTAATTGGTCTGTAGCTAGAGGCAATGGAACCACCTTTCTCTGATTTTAGGAGGGGTATCATGTTGCTTCTCTCCAGGCTTGTGGAACACTGCCTAAGGTCCAGCTGTTACTGAAGATCTGCAACAGCTTTGCTTTGGCCTCTGTTCCTAGGTTCCTGATCATTTCATTGGAGATACCATCAGCTCCTGGTTACTTTCTCATTTTCAGTTTTGATATGGCTAGCTCCAGTTTGCTGATTGTGATGGGTGCCTCCAGAACCTCATGTACTATTTTCTTCTGTCCTGTATGTTGCCGTTTCTCTCGAATCTCTTGTTGTTTCTCTGGATTAATTTTGATATTGTTATCTTGTGCGTTGAGTCCGCAAAATGGTCAGTTGATTGCTTTCTTGTTAAGATGTTTCCATCTTTATGTAGTGCAATTTTTGAGTTTCTCCCTGTGCCCTCATCGTTAAGTTGTTTTATTAGCTTCCACAATTCTCTTGTGTCTCTTTCAAAGTTCAAAGACTGTTTTTTCCTGCCAGCTTTTCCGTCTAGCCTGCAGATTGGCCCTTTGAAATTTGGCTATTGCGTGCTGGAATTTATTGTGGTGCTCTTGGCTGGGTGTGGCCTCTGCTTGCTTTCTACACAATTCCACATCGTTATGCAACTGTTCCAGTTCACTACTCAAGTAAGGTTTATATTGTTTACGGGTTCCTCTTGGTACTGTTTCTCGCGCTGCCTGTAGTATGCATTTCCCAAACACTTCAACTACTTTATTTATGTCTTTCTCAGTGCTCAGGTTTCTAACCAGTATTCTGGTGCGCTGCTTGTGCATTGCCCAGTCTGCTTTCTTGTAGTTCCACCTCAAGAGGGTGCTGCTTTCACTTACAAGCTTATTTTCTACGGTTAGAAAGACTGGCCGATGGTCACTGCCACCAAGTTGTTTTCCAACAATTCGTGTAATGTTCCACTCCAGGTCTGGTGAATAAAAAGCCAGGTCAGGTGTAATTGTAGTGTGCCATGATCTGTTCCAAGAGGATCGAGGAAAAATTACAAACCATACTGGACTGAAGAACTACAAATTTTGGAGGACAAAGTTGAAGATGCCAGGAAGACAGCAGAGAGAGAACAAACAACTGAAGCGAACATCTCTCTCAAAGCCATCTCAGCAAAATATAAGAGATCAGTAAATCAAACAACAAGAGATTGTTGGAGAGAAAAGACAGAAAACCTGAATTTTGACAGGGATGGAAACAAACTATGGAAACTAGTGAATGCCATCAACAATGAAGGACCTAGAAACAAACAAATAACAATTAAACAAAGAAATGCCTTGCTTACAGGAAAAAAAGGCTGCAAATGCACTAATGGAACACTATGTCAGTGCAAACCACATTGATATTATAACAGAACAGAAGAAAGAAATCAAAGACAAACAGATAAATCATAGTAATACAGAGACAGCACTAGAATATATGATGGAAAATCTAACAATGGAAGAAATGTCACAGGCAATGAATACCCGAAAAAAAGAAGAAATCACCAGGAAAGGATGGAATCACAAATGAGATGCTAATAGGAGTAGGCATGGAGGCAAAAAAGAAACCACTAGCAGTCCTAAATTACAGCTGGAAGAGAGGAATAGTCCCACAGGCATGGAAGGAAGCTATACTAATACCAGTCCCAAAGAAAGGAAAAGACCTGGAAGAACCAAATAGCTATCGACCTGTCAGTCTACTTAGCTGTGTAGGAAGATTAATGGAACGCATTATCAATGGAAGGCTAACATGGCATCTGAAAGAAAACCAACTCTTAACACCACACGAAGCAGGATTCAGAAAGTACAGATCCACTGAAGATCAAATAACCTATATAGCTCAGGAAATAGAGGATGCCTTCCAAGAGAAAAAGCACACACTAGCGGTCTGGATAGATGTAGAAAAAGCATTTGATAAAGTATGGAAGGAAGGACTGAAAGTAAAACTTCAAAAAATGCATGTTTGTGGGAAAATGTATAAATGGATCAGCCACTACCCCGAGAACAGACCTGCCAGGACAAAAGTACAAGGAAAAACAAGCAAAATGATGCTGTTGGAGCAAGGTGTCCCCCAAAGAGGAATTCTTTCACCAACATTATTCCTAGCATATATAAATGACATCACGGAAAATTTTCCAGCCAGAGTACACACATCCTCCTTTGCAGATGACCTAGCCATATGGACATCTGAAGAATACATTAGTACAGCAAACAGCAGAATACAGCAAGCCTTATTAGCGCTAGAGAACTGGTCACAATTAAGGCTAGTGAAGGTAAGTGAGAAGAAAAAAGTGAGAAGAAAACAACATGCACAGTGATCCCATCACATTGCAGTATACCTGGAAATGAAGAGGCTGACAGACTAGCAAAAGAGGGTGAACGACTACCACAGCCTGACAGACATAACCTATAATGAGGCAAAGAGGTTTATAAAAAGCACCTATAGAACCAAATGGGAATCAGAGCATCCAGGCCACCAGAAAGATGATGCATATTACAAACTCGACCGAAGAGAACAAGTAGCAATCTTCAGACTCCGCACAGGACATAACAGGCTGAAATACCAATTGTTTAATAAACTAAAGATATGAGATACAGATGAATGCAATTGTGGAACTGGTAAAATGACAGCTAAACATTTGCTGCAAGAGTGCCCAATATATGCAGAACATAGAAAGATATGTTGGCCCACACCTGCTTCATTTGAGGACAAGCTCTATGGAGATATAAACAAGCTCAAGTTGACTGCATCATACTTCAACTACATTCAGGTTAGCATTTAAAGGTGCTTGAAGAAGTATTCAGACTGCTACACTTCATACCAGTATGTCGATTACAAAAGCGTCCCAGAGGCATGAAATGGAATATTGCTTGGATAGCAAATCCATTACGTGGAAAGTCCGAATCAAAAGCTCACTGTGTGGATGTCATCTGCAGACTGCATTCTTCTGGTTTCCGGAAGAACAGCCTATGGTGAACGGAAGGCCCAATATACGGAAGTGAAGCTAAGCAGCCATGTGCAGGACGTGACGATTCCTTAGGTGAGCCCAGTACCAGAGCGCTGTGTGTTGGCTCTGCAAGTATGGAAGCCTCCTTGGATGGCGGGGAATGCCCATGGTCTGCCCCTGCCTTCCCTTGAGGGCTGATCAGGATGTCTTTGGCTGTTCTATATGGGCCAGCTGGGATGGGGATATAACACCACAATAGTGAGAGTTAAACGTCCTAAGAAACCCCCGGGATGGTTAACCCGGTCAACAAATGCCCGCAGAAGTCGGATATGTCGGCCTAAAGGCGCAAGAATGCAGCTCTGCTGTAAACATGCACAACGCAGTCACGTCCGGAAAAAAGAAACTCCGGATGAACGCAGAAGAAGAAGAAGAAGAAGAAGAAGAAGAAGAAGAAGAAGAAGAAGAAGAAGAAGAAGAAGAAGAAGAAGAAGAAGAAGAAGAAGAAGAAGAAGAAGAAGAAGAAGAAGAAGAAGAAGAAGAAGAAGAAGAAGAAGAAGAAAAGGAAGAAGAAGAAGAAGAAGAAGAAGAAGAAGAAGAAGAAGAAGAAGAAGAAGAAGAAGAAGAAGAAGAAGAAGAAGAAAGAAGAAGAAGAAGAAGAAGAAGAAGAAGAAGAAGAAGAAGAAGAAGAAGAAGAAGAAGAAGAAGAAGAAGAAGAAGAAGAAGAAGAAGAAGAAGAAGACGAAGAAGAAGAAGAAGAAGAAGAAGAAGAAGAAGAAGAAGAAGAAGAAGAAGAAGAAGAAGAAGAAGAAGAAGAAGAAGAAGAAGAAGAAGCTGAAGAATATGCATCGTTACAGTGCCAAAATATGGATGTGTCATTTGGCATATCGATATCACTAAAGAATAAAATTAGGTTATTGGAGCTTAAACGTTACAGAAAAATTAAAAAATAAAAACAATCGTAGAATAAGCTGGACCAAGAAGAAGGAAAATAATGACATTCTACAAGGTTTTACCATCTGGTTATACACGTCATCATATCTCGAAAGCTGACATTCTTTCGCCATATTACAAACTACAGTGGCTTGAAAATAACCGTGATTGAAGGCATGATTTCCGAACGCAGAAGTAGGGTTGAAACAACACGAAGTAGGACATTGGGTAAAGCAGATACTTTGGGCAGGAAGTGCGCAATGCAAAATAAAATACTAGATCGAGAATATTTTTTTTTTTTTTTTGCGCTCACTCGTTTTGAACTCATGCGTAATCCGTACACACCACTTATAGTTGTGCTGGACTTAATTTTCCGTGTGGATTAGCTGTTCCTATTAACAGTGTCCCTCGCCATCAGGCGAACCCACTCCGACTTCAGAGGTACTTGTAATTAACGTTTCCAAGTCAAGGACGATAGGTGAAAATAGTAGTCCAACCATCCGGTGTAGGGGTTGAACCCCTTACCTCGGCATCAGCACACAGGATGTTTAATAACACACGTTCTTAACCATTCAGCTATGATAACCTACCGATTAAAGAATGTATTGGTAGGGACTTGATAAGAGCGATGTTTTGCAAAGAACCTTCTAATCATGATGATGAGTGATACGTGATGGCGGTGATGATAGTAGTATTAGTGTATGGGGTCTGTTATCAATGAAATACATCACGTCTGTGGAGGACCTTTCCAAACTTAGGTCTAATGTCAGTAATTTTGCACTCGCGCTCGTATATGCTTGTACTGGGCCCGAATAATAATAATAATAATAATAATAATAATAATAATAATAATAATAATATTTATCTTACGACAAATTCATTCATTCATTCATTCAGTAGCATGTCCTTTGCAGAACCTCTCTCCCATAACAACCCTCCGGAAAACCTCTCGATCATGAGCAAGATGTCCCGCGTCGGATACACCCATCTGGAGATCATCCGCCACATCCTGCACCCATCTTCTCTTTGGCCTTCCTCTTCCTCTCTTCCCAGGCATATACCCTTCCATTATTGTTCTCTCCAAACTTTCGTGACGTTTCAAGTGACCAAAATATTTCAATTTTCTTTGTTTTATCGTCTTTAATAGCCAACCTTCTTCAATATTCAACTCTTGAAGTATGGATGCATTTGTTCTTTTCTTTACCCAAGATATTTTTAGAACTCGTCTATAACACTTATATTCAAAGGCGTTTATGCGCTGTTCAGCTTGTTTAGTAAGTGTCCATGTCTCACACGCGTATGTTGCAATGGGAAAGATGCATGCTCTTAAAAATCTAATTTTTGTAGTTCTGTCTGTCCCACTCCATAATTTATTCAGCTTGTTTTAGTCTTTGAAGAGCAATTGATAGTCGCCGTTTAATTTCTTTCATTGTGTCCCCGTTGTTGGTAATCAATGACCCAAGATATTCAAAATTTTCCACCACCTCCAATTTTCCCCATTAATGTATATTTCTTTCTCCATGGTAGTTTTATCTGTATGCATTATCTTTGTTTTTGCTATGTTAAGATATAAGTTGTGATTTTCACTATTCAATTGGGTTGAGGCTATTAGGTTTTCCATGCCATTCTGTGTTGTGGATAGTAATACTGTATCATCAGCATATCGAATCTCCGGTATGTCATGACCGCCGATATTTAGGGCATCATATAGCTCCCTGTTTATATCATCTCTTACATTTCTCATTATATTTTCAGCGTACAGGTTAAACAAATAGGGTGACAGCACGCAGCCCTGACGGACTCCTTGCTTGATGTCAAACCAATCTGATGCCTCGCCATCTATTCTAACTGCTGCTTGTTGGTCTACATAGAGCATTTTTATGAGTTGTACTACATGTGATGGAAAGCCCATAGTCCTCATGACTTCCCAAAGTTTCTGATGCTGTACACAGTCAAATGCCTTTGAATAATCCACAAAACATGAGTATAGGTTTACATTAAATTCTCTGCACTTCTCTATTATTAAACGCATGTTGAATATGTGATCTCTTGTTCCTCTTCCTTGTCTAAATCCAGCTTGAACTACGTTAATCTCTTCTTCCATTTTCTTACGAAGTCTTGCCATTATGACTTTTAGTAGAATTTTACTTGCATGACTGATCAGGGCAACAGTTCTATAGTTGGTGCATAATTTCAGGTTGCCCTTTTTTGGTATTGGAATGAAGATAGTTCTCTTCCAATCTTTTGGCCATATACCATATTTCCAAATCTTTGTACATAATGCATGATATATGTGTATGCTTTCTTCTCCTCCCGCTTTAATTAGTTCAGCTGGTATCTCATCACATCCAGGAGATTTACCATTCTTCAGGTGCTTTATAGCCCAAGCAATTTCATCTAATGAGGGTTCAGGTTCTGTCTCTGCTGTCGTTGGCTCATGTATCTCATTCATATCCTCACTGTCACTCATATCATACATTCCACTGCAGTACTCCTGCCATCTTTCTAGAATTTGTCTAGATTCTGTTAAGGTATTTCCCATCTTGTCACAGATAACATTCAATTGAGGTTGAACATTTCTTGTCAATAACTTCATTTCTTTGAACATTTCATAATCTCTTCCAGTCTTATGATATTGCTCTATTCTGGTACAACAATCTTGTATGTATTGATTTTTGTCCTTTCTTGTGTTCTTTCTTATTTCTCGAGTTAAAGATTTATACTTCATCTTGGTATTATCGGATTCACCTCCTTTCTGTTTCAGTTCCCTTCGTTGTTTTATTAATTCTAACGTGTCTGATGTAATCCATGGCTTAAGTTGCTTTTTCTTGGTCGGAATTAAATCTTTGGCTGCAGTTATCAAGATATCTCTAGCTTGTACTGCCAGTTCATCAGGTGTCATTTCCTCTTGTACAGACATCAAGACCCCAAAACGATTCTTAACTTCTACGTTGTATGCATCTGGTATTTTTGTGAGATCAAAACGAAGTGGCCATTGGTCCTCGGGTAAGCTTTTTGAGTTTTAATTTCAGATCTGCTTCTAATAACTGATGATCTGTATCACAGTCTGCTCAACGTAGGGTTTTTGCAGATGTTATGCTTGATCTCCATCTTCTTTGTATTAAAATATAATCTATCTGATATTTGGTAATACTGTCTGGAGACTTCCATGTGAATAGTCTTCTTGGATGTTGTTTAAAAAGCGTGTTGGCTATCGTTAACTCATTTTCTATGCAAAATTCAATTAATTTGTCACCTGCATCATTTCTATTTTCTAATCCAAATTTTCCTAAAACGTGTCTCTCATTTTCAGCTCTTCCTGCACCTACTTTTGCATTAAAATCTCCCATTATTATTGCTATATCATTATGACCAATCTTATTTAATGTGTCTTGTAGTGTGTTGTAAAAATACTCAATTTCGTCCTCATCTGCTGTTGAAGTAGGTGCATATATCTGTATGAGAGTTGTGTTTTTTGGACGGCCTTTAAGTCTAATAGTGAGGATTCTATCACTAACTGGATTATATCCCGTTAAAGATTTTGCAGTTGTCTTATCTAAACAGAATGCCACTCCACTCTGGCCTCCGACGTCTCTACCAGAATAAATGAAAAGACTTCCATTTTCAGTTGTAAAATGTCCCTTGCCGCTCCAGCGATGTTCACTAATTCCTAAATGTGAATGTTTAACCTCTCAATCTCATCACACACTACTTTAAGCTTTCCCTCATACAGACTTCTCACATTCCACGTTGCTATTCTCACTCTGTTTCTTAGTCTGACACAGGGGATTTCCTTGGTAACACAGTCAGGATTAACTCCGTCATCACGATTACTAGTACTGGTCCCCGTGTCACACTCTTTCCCAGTGTTATCAGATCTGCCTGGCCTGGGGGTCTCGCCACCAGATCTCTTTCTTATTATGTTTTCTTTCATGGTTATTATGGTTTCTTGGCAAATTTTGCAGAAAGTAGTTTGCCATTGCTTTCCTTCTGGGCAGTGACTGTACTAGTCGGTGGCCATAGCCATTGTCTCTACTAATGAGATCATCTGCCTATCGCCGCAGAGTGCAAGACCATAACCAACAAAAATCTGTCGGCTGCTCTCACACTCCATCCACCACCTGCTTCCATGGCTTCACGTAACCCTGATCGGGAGGGGGGGGGGGCTAAAGCGGGTACTCCACCTTGCCCAAGGGTGTCCCGTAGTCTAACGGAGGAAAGGAGGCGTCTTACCTCTCCTTTGATAGGGGATACCCCTACTCCGCTAACCGGTTACGACAAATAGCCGAGAAAAATTGGGAATATAAAAGAGATCTCCATAACATTTTTGTGGATTTTAAAAAAGGCTTATGATAGTGTCCACAGGAATAGTCTATGGAATGCTATGCAGGAATTTGGAATACCAAGGAAGTTAATCAACATGACCAGACTATGCATGGAAGATACTTATAATATAGTACCATATAAAGGCAGGAAATCAGACCCTTTCCAAATAGCATCTGGCTTGAAACAGGGTGATGCACTATCGCCGCTACTCTTCAATCTGGCTCTAGAGAAAGTTGTAAAGAAGGTAAAGGTGGAACGTGTTATTGGAGGAACATCCAAGCTGCTTGGTTATGCAGATGATATAGATATTATAGGGGAAAATAAACAAAAGACATTGGAAATATCGACTCACTTAAAGGAAAAAGCCCAACAGATGGGGCTGGTTATCAACCAAGATAAGACAGAATATATGGTAATTTCAAGAGACGGAATGGCTAAAAACTCTGGTCACATACAAATAGATATTATGACCATTAAAAGAACGGAAACATACAAATACCTGGGTACAATCTTCAACTGCTCCAACATCATAAGGGAAGAAATAGAAACTAGAATCAATTCTGGAAATAAGATATACTATGCACTACAACATCTACTAAAATAAAATGCGCTATCTCGTAACACCAAAATCACAATATACAAAACACTGATCAGACCAGTTGTGCTGTATGGCTCTGAAACCTGGAGTACAACGAAAGGAGACGAAGCCTTGTTACAAACCTTTGAAAACAAAGTTTTAAGACGCATCTTTGGACCCATTAGGGATACACAAAGTGGAGAGTGGAAAAGAAGAAGTAACAAAGACATTTATGATCTGTTTAAGTCCCCGCTAATCACTGGTATCATGAAGGCTAATAGACTACAATGGCTGGGGCATATAGAAAGAATGGAAGATAATAGGGAAACAAAACTCGCTTACACTCAGGAAATAAATGACCGTAGACCCCGAGGTAGACCAAGAAGACGGTGGAGAGATAATATATATACAGACCTACAAGCACTTGGAATCAGCGACTGGCAAGAGAAGGTCAACAAGAGAGACGAATGGAGACGGCTTGTGTCTTCAGCAAAGAACCTCAATGGCTCGGAACGCTGAATAATAATAATAATAATAATAATAATAATAATAATAATAATAATAATAATAATAATAAGACCAACACCCGCCGATTGTTGATTGGTTTATACAAATGTGACTAGCATTATATACACAGTACGCCTCAAGACGTGGAAACAGGCATTTAACTTTTTATGGAATCTTTATTCTATTTTCGTCCTATTTTGTTTTTAACCATTATTTTCCAAATTTATACCTCAAGTGGAGGGGGGGGGGGGGGGGGGGGGGGTGATAAATCACTTTTCTGATATAGTTTGCTATTTAATATTTATGTTTATTTATCCCTAGCATCCCTGCTTTACCCCCTAACAGTGTACATATAGCATGAATGTCACGTGAAGGAAATATACAAGCTTGGTCCCAGTGGCAGTATTATCAACTTCAAAACCATGGACTTCTGATGATCTCAGATGTTGAGAAGAACGTTCGTCTAATCCAACCTTATATAGACTGACAGCTAAAATAAAAACAATTCCAACTCATTACGATCATAACCATCTTTATATACGAGATGAAGTCAATAAGTAAGTCACAAATTTCTGTAGAATAATAACTAAATATGATAACAATTTGAAACGAGTTGTGTGTTTTTTAATACATACATTGTCCCTTTATTCCTCAACATAATTTCCACCAGCATTGATGCACTTATACTATCGTTTTATCAGTCCTCCCAAAGCGGCTGCATAGAACTGCGTGGTATTTTTTCAAAACCACGTTTTCACGTCACATTCAACTTCGGCGTCATTCGCGAAATGTCTCCCGCCAAGGTGGGTTTTCAGTGGACCAAAAAGGTGGAAATCGCCAGGAGCTAAGTCGGGGCTGTAAGGTGGATGTTCCAGAACTTCCTACCTTAGTTGGTTAATTTTCTCGTGAGTTAATCGAGCCGCATGTGGTCTGGCATTGTCTGGGTACCCACCTTGAGCACACTTTCTTAAATTTCAATCGATCATGCATTATGCTGAACCATTTGAGCACCCTATCGCAGATGCTACAGAGTATATCGTTACTCGCCTGTCACATCTAATCATTTCCTCCACCAGCTGCACGGATGCTTCTGTTGCAATCTCAACAGGACGACCAGATCGGAATTCATCAACAATGTTTGAGTGTCCTTGAGAACAATTTTCATTTTCTACCCAGCTATGCACCGCTTTACGGGACAAACTTTTGTCAGCATAAACAGGAATCATTTCCTTATGAATGTACTTTGCAGGCAAACATTTTGCCCACAAAAAAAAAAAAAAAAACGCACAACAGCACGTTGCTCTTTAATTGTACACTCCGTAAATACAGTCGCCATTTTGTTTATGTGCTGCGCATGCGCATGAGACACCTAGCGCCATCTGACGAACGGGAATATAAAGTTCGCTGTTGCTGTCACCTAATGACAACTAGATTTACCTCCCATCTCACAGAACTGTGTGAATTACTTATTGACTCACCCTCATATGATGACATTTTGACCGATTCCGTCGTATAATGATGTATTACAGCTTGCACTTCTTTATCCAATCAAAACCTTGTTTATTCGTACACAAGTACAATGGTAAAGCTTTCAATGCATTTGCTACTTTTTTCCTAGTTGTCGGAGAGGGTACTTTACATCTGTGCAGAATGTAATATTCCAGAAACTCACAGTGAATACCTCAGCTGTGATCCTCTATCTGGACACAGCTTCTGCTCCAAGATAGGGACACGCCCCTGTAACATCAGCTGAACTCGTCGCTTGGGTAACGATATTTACAGCGGGTGAAAACCATTGGCTCGTTTTAATCTCAAGCGTAGTTCACACATTTACTACTACTTCTAGTGCTCTGGACTAGATGCTTGCGGGTGGATTCCCTTTCCCTATTTCTAGTGCCCTCTGGCCATAAGTCGATCCGACACCGTATTGTAATTGTAATTGAGGTACTTGTAATTTACGTCTCCCACGTCAAGGACGAGATGTCAACATTTTAGTAGACCTAACCTATGTCGTAGAGACAATGGCTATGGCCACCGGCTAGTACAGTCACTGCCCAGAAGGAAAGCAATGGCAAATTACCTTCTGCAAAACTTGCCAAGAAACCATAACAACTGTGAAAGAAAACATAATAAGAAAGAGATCTGGTGGCGAGACCCCCAGGCCAGGCAGATCAGATAACACTTGGGGAAGAGTGTGACACAGGGACCAGTACTAGTAATCGTGATGACGGAGTTAATCCTGATTGTGTTACCAAGGAAATCCACTGTGTCAGACTAAGAAACAGAGTGAGAATAGCAACGTGGAATGTGAGAAGTTTGTATGAGGGAAAGCTTAAAGTAGTGTGTGATGAGATTGAGTGGTTAAACATTCAAATTTTAGGAATTAGTGAAACCGCTGGAGCGGCAAGGGACATTTTACAACTGAAAATGGAAGTATTTTCATTTATTCTGGTAGAGATGGCGGAGGTCAGAGTAGAGTGGTATTTTGTTTAGATAAGACAACTGCAAAAGCTTTGATGGGATATAATCCAGTTAGTGATAGAATCCTCACTATTAGACTTAAAGGTCGTACAAAAAAGCACAACTCTCATACAGATATAAGCATCTACTACAACATTAGAGGAGGACGAAATTGAAGATTTTTATAACACACTACAAGTCACATTAAATATGATTGGTCATAATGATATAGCAATAATAATGGGAGATTTTAATGCAAAAGTAGGTGCAGGAAGAGCTGAAAATGAGAGACACGTTTTAGGAAAATTTGGATTAGGAAATAGAAATGATGCAGGTGACAAATTAATTGAATTTTGCACAGAAAATGAGTTAACGATAGCCAACACGCTTTTTAAACAACATCCAAGAGACTCTTCACATGGAAGTCTGCAGACAGTTTTACCAAAAATCAGATAGATTATATTTTAATACAAAGAAGATGGAGATCAAGCATAACATCTGAAAAATCCCTACGAAGTGCAGACTGTGATACAGATCATCAGTTATTAGAAGCAGATCTGAAATTAAAACTCAAAAAGCTTACCCGAGGACCAAGGCCACTTCGTTTTGTTCTCACAAAAATACCAGATGCATACAACATAGAAGTTAGGAATCGCTGTGGGGTCTTGATGTCTGTACAAGAGGAAATGACACCTGATGAACTGGCAGTACAAGCTAGAGATATCTTGATAACTGCAGCCAAAGATTTCATTCCGACCAAGAAAAAGCAACTTAAACCATGGATTACATCAGACACGTTAGAATGAATAAAACAACGAAGGGAGCTGAAGCAGAAAGGAGATGAATCCGATAACAGCAGGATGAAGTATAACTCTTTAACTCGAGAAATAAGAAAGAACACAAGAAAGGACAAAAATCAATATATACAAGATTGCTGTACCAGAATAGAGCAATATCATAAGACAGCAGAGACAGAACCTGAACCCTCATTAGATGAAATTGCTTGGGCTATAAAGAACCTGAAGAATGGTAAATCACCTGGATGTAATGAGATACCAGCTGAACTAATTAAAGCGGGAGGAGGAGAAGAAAGCATACACATATATCATGCATTATGTACAAAGATTTGGAAATATGGTATATGGTCAAAAGATTGGAAGAGAACTATCTTCATTCCAATACCAAAAAAGGGCAACCTGAAATTATGCACCAACTATAGAAGTGTTGCCCTGATCAGTCATGCAAGTAAAATTCTACTAATAGTCATAATGCGAAGACTTCGTAAGAAAATTGAAGAAGAGATTAACGTGGTTCAAGCTGGATTTAGACAAGGAAGAGGAACAAGAGATCACATATTCAACATGCGTTTAATAATAGAGAAGTGCAGAGAATTTAATGTAAACCTATTCTCATGTTTTGTGGATTATTCAAAGGCATTTGACTGTGTACAACATCAGAAACTTTGGGAAATCATGAGGAATATGGGCTTTCCATCACATGTAGTACAACTCATAAAAATGCTCTATCTAGACCAACAAGCAGCAGTTAGAATAGATGGCGAGACATCAGATTGGTTTGACATCAAGCAAGGAGTCCGTCAGGGCTGCGTGCTGTCACCCTATTTGTTTAACCTGTACGCCGAAAATATAATGAGAAATGTAAGAGATGATATAAACAGGGAGCTATATGATGCCCTAAATATCGGCGGTCATGACATACCAGAGATTCGATATGCTGATGATACAGTATTACTATCCACAACACAGAATGGCATAGAAAACCTAATAGCCTCAACCCAATTGAATAGTGAAAATCACAACTTATATCTTAACATAGCAAAAACAAAGATAATGCATACAGATAAAACTACTATGGAGAAAGAAATATACATTAATGGGGAAAATTGGAGGTGGTGGAAAATTTTGAATATCTTGGGTCATTGATTACCAACAACGGTGACACAATGAAAGAAATTAAACGGCGACTATCCATTGCTCTTCAAAGACTAAAACAGCTGAATAAATTATGGAGTGGGACAGACAGAACTACAAAAATTAGATTTTTAAGAGCATGCATCTTTCCCATTGCAACATACGCCTGTGAGACATGGACACTTACTAAACAAGCTGAACAGCGCATAAACGCCTTTGAATATAAATGTTATAGACGAGTTCTAAGAATATCTTGGGTAAAGAAAAGAACAAATGCATCCATACTTCAAGAGTTGAATATTGAAGAGGGTTGGCTATTAAAGACGATAAAACAAAGAAAATTTAAGTATTTTGGTCACTTGAAACGTCACGAAAGTTTGGAGAGAACAATAATGGAAGGGTATATGCCTGGGAAGAGAGGAAGAGGAAGGCCAAAGAAAAGATGGGTGAAGGATGTGGCGGATGATCTCCAGATGGGTGTATCAGTCGCGGGACATCTTGCTTATGATCGAGAGGTTTTCCGGAAGGTTGTTCTGGTAGCGAGGTTCTGCAAAGGACATGCTACTGAATGAATGAACCTATGTCGAGGTTCAACAAGCCAGCTCTGCATCAGCACATCGGGAGCTTTAAGAGCGGGAGCTCTGATCCATTAGGGCATGCTGGTTCCACACATAAAGTGGTTGAGCGTTTCAAGAAGGTGACAGATTAGACATGTAATTTTTTTTTTAGTTGCATATCCCTTACAGGACGTTTCAGTTAACACCATCATTTTTTCAGCTGCTGTTGATGTTTTTGGCAAGATTACGCTCAGCATTTTGCCATTACTTTCTGAGCGACCGGTTCACATACCCTGTAAGTAACCAACGCGACGCGATCTCCTGCTGAATCTCGTGCAGCTGTGTTCCTAACGTGGATATACGGGATTACGGAGAAAGTCATTAACCCTTTCGCAAGGGAGAACGGCACATGTAAATTACATTAATAAAATATTTGTTAGTTGACTAGATGTGTATTCGTTGGTTGGGTGCAAATATTGGTTCGTTATTTGGTTGCGAATATTAGTTGTTTGCGAATAATCTGAAGGGCTTGGACTGAATTATAAAGCTTATTTGTGAGCTAAAGCTGCAGTGTGGATGTTTAAATATTGTCCCGGATACCAGGTCGACGCAGCCCAAAATAGGTACCAGGGCATGTCTGTGGAAGTAAACACAGCAGCTTAATACTGACCACACCGCCTGTCAAGTGCCGATTGATCCATAAAAGTATGCCTATATGCCCACATTTTGATATATGCTTTTACTTTGTTAAGATTCGGTGTCAGAGAGTGATTGTGTGATAGCTGAGCAGTGAAGGATTAAAACAATTACACGTGAACCGTGACCAGCGTTCCGTAGCAAATGGTCTGGGTCGAAGCACACAACATTTTAGTGAAAATCCTGTAGCCTATGTACCGATTGTTTACGTGTGCCAATAACGATAGTCACCGTTTTCCGTGGAGTGCCTGCTGGCTGTGTGAGTGTGTTTGATTGTGTTGCCACCCGACGACGCTTGCTATCGAGTAGTTCAGGTACCTATCTGTTGTTTGTGATATTGTCAACAAATTTAGTGCATAATCTTTACAGGATGTCACTATCAACCCCAGCATCTTTGGATGTTTGTGATTTCTTAGCTAGTTTGCCATTGCTTTCTGAACCACCGGCACCCATACCATTGTAAGAAAACGAGCGCACGGCGGTCTGCTCCCAAATCGCCCGCAGCTGTGTTTTTCAAGGCGGTATGCGGGATTACGAATTACGTCCGTAATAACTTCGCTACAACAGCGGATTATCAGTGAGTAAAATAATGAGTTACCATGACTTGCACGTTGCGTGTGTCACAGTCTTGATATGGACTAAATAACAGGAGAAGTGCAATCGTTTAATCTGATGTAGTCGGACGATCGAGGGTTGATACCTAAAGCATTACCGGTTCCTATCGATCGTAGTCCTTAAGGTATGAGAAAAACCATAACCAAACCTGGCGATCTGCTGTATTGTGCAAATATAACATTGTTGATAAGGCATAAAATAAGGGCACGCCGAACTTTTATTTACGGCGGTTTAATGTCAACGATTTAGCGGTGATCAAGACGTTTGTCAAGTCTATTGTCTCATGTTTATGTTGTGTATTTGGGTGAGTTTCATGAAGGATTACTGGGCGTCTTGTGGTAGATGTGTAAATTTACAGGTAAGACGTGTTCCGAACAATAAATAACGTAAACGTGTCTATGACAGAGCAGCATGGTGAACAGTCTGGACAACTAATAAACAAACACAAGCTAATCTTCCTAGCAATCCGTATTGTGTCTGGCTGGCAATTATTTCTGATACTGATGTTCCCCCATGTCAACAATCATCTTTGTGCTGTGGACAGTTTTCTGATGTTGCAGGTGTATTTGTTTCTTTGATAGATAACTTGTTTAGAGATATCTTCTTTATATTTTATATCCGCCCGCGGTGTTCTAACCATTCTCATCATTCTTCAATAAAAGCATAGTTAGTTGTATGACCAGTACACGTCGTCGCAAAAATATTAATTGAAAAGCTAGTTGAGGTCATTTACATGACGTCGCAATAAATCCCAGCATGTTTTGGCTTTGTGTGATTTATTAGGCAACTTTACGTTCAGTAGTTTGCCATTGTTTTTTTCAACGAACGACGCTCATACCATTATTAAAAATCAACACAAGGTCGTCTTCTTCGATTATGAAAGTACTGGATAAATGATTATGTGCAAACTGACTGACAATCACATGGCATATTATAAGTTGTGACTTGAGGTTTTCTTCACAATTCGGCACCCAACTGCAGCATTTAAAAACAGTAAAGGGCACTTTAACACACTTCAAGGCGTATTATGCATATGACAATAGACCCACATTTCTATAAACCAATCGGCCCTCAGTTGGCGATGTGGCCAGTGTTATGCCGGCCGCCTTTACTTTATAAACCATTTTCCTCGTACCCATTTTAGGCCAGGCCGACCGCAGAGCAAGGTGAATTAAAAGAAATTCGAATCCGCCCCGGTGGGGATTGAACTCATGACAGCCGTGCCTGTAAGCGTGTGTCTAGCCATTACCATACCGGGGCTCCAGGTTGTAGCATGCGTAACATATTTCACTAGCTTGAGACCTCGGACAAATATTATCAGTAGTTATTTTGAAAACATTCGAAAAAAGTAACTTCAATTTAGTTTTTGCTAAACGCTTTCTGATTGGTAATGCTTTCCTATTTTAAGAATGCTAACAACGCTTTGTAAATAATATATTTTGAGAATGCCAATAATGCTGTGTAAATCATGTATTTGAAAAAGCTAATAAATCTGAGTAAATCATGTATTTTGAGAAAGCTAATAAAGATAGTAAATCATGTATTTTGATCATGCTAATACAGCTGCGTAAATCATGTATTTTGAGAAAGCTAATAAATCTGTGAAAATCATGTATTTTGAGAAAGCTAAACAAGCTAAGTAAATCATGTATTTTGAGAAAGCTAATAAAGCTGTGAAGTCATATATTTTGGGAAAGCTAATAAAGTTGTCTAATTCATGTATTTTGAGAAAGCTAATAAACCTGAGTAAATCGTGTAATTTCAGTTTGTAATTAAAGAACCTATTCTACCCGCCTTACGGAGTACCGAACATCTAGTGCTAAATCCATATTTTTAAACAGGAATCGTAGTACATTCGTGTCGACTGCCATTCACTTGTCAAGACATTTCCTAACAGCCATTTTAGACTGGGTCGACGTGGAAGCTTTTTTTCCCCACGCGTTTCCATCCTGTTTCAGGATATTGCGGTCAACACCAGCATCTTTCAGCTGTATGTTGATTCCTAGGCTAGATTACGCTCATCAGCACGCCACGACTTTCTGAGCGACCGGCTCCATACTCTCAGAAGTCGCTGGCACGACTCGAACCGCTTCCAATTCTCGTTCGCTCACGTCAACCACGAGAGTATTCGGGGTTACGGAAAAAGCTGCTAACGCAAGACCAGGTAGACCGTGGAAGATTTACTAATTAAAAAAAAAATATTTACCGTCGATATAGATTCTTATAAATGAGGACCGGGTCTGCAAGCTAGCGCCTGGTCACAACATTACTGCGGGTTTCACTTTCAGTTAGTAACATTAGACAAAGCTCATGTCATTTTGCCTGGCAGAAATTGCAGGTTCCCAACACGTTGTAAACATTTGCAATCAACTGTAAACATACCAATGATTACACACACTATGATAGTGGAAATCACTGCCATGCCGATAATCGTGGGCCGGTCATGTTTCGACATCTCATACGATCACCAGAGTCGTGGATTAGCCTCCGTATTCGTGTCTCGACCATGCCATATGACCGAGCCATCCAAATATTTACTTCTCTATCTTCTCCTTGTTTTTCCTCCAAGTTTCTCAGTTGTTACTAAGTTCTCTACTTTATCTATTCACATAAAGTGCCGCAAACAAAAATGTGTGACTGTCTAATTTCTCTAATAAGTTTACGGTTTTCATTTGCTACTTGTAGGACTTGCTCATTGGTTTTTCTGCCTGTCATGGTATTCTTTGCATTTTCCTCATAAATCATATTTTCACTGCCATTTGCTATTTTTCAGCTTGTTCTGCTCATTATTCACTTTGACATCCAAACAAAAGTACAGTTTCTATATAACACTTCAACAACTTTTTTCTCGTTGCAATTGACATATTTTTATTGATCAGTATGTTTTCCATCTTGAAAAAGGCTACCTTCGCCATAGTGATACTTGTTCTAATCTCTTCAAGGCACCTCCCATCAGATGTTTTGACTGTTCCGCGATAGTTGTATCGATTCACTAGTTTAAGAGTATCCCAATTTACTCGTATTTCTCATTTTGTCTTTCTTACTTCCTAGTGAAGACCATAATCTGCCTTCTTACAACTTAATTCTAACCCCAAATAGAGTACACTATAAAAATAAAAGTACACAGAAAATGTATTGAACAGATCAAAATGTTATCCAAGCTTGTTTACACAACAAAAGACAACATTGGGTGTGAAATAGAAATAAAGAAACGTGTTAATGGTACTTCCTTGAATGGTGCGGAAGCATCTATTATGAACAAGCAACTGGAACAAAATATTAAATCTCATGTTTCCGTTCTCGTCTTTGAATTGAGATGTAAATGTGTAACTACCTCAGAAATCGGAGATTGTTCGCATGATGGCGAGGGACCCTGGTAGTAGGGAAAGCTAACTCTCATGTAAACATAAGTCGAGTGCACTCACTAATTCTTTCTTATTTTGTAGATGCTAATCAAACTGTATAAAGAATATATTTTCAATTAGTAAGTAAAGGACACAGTTTACCCACCTTAGAGAGCAGCCCACTTAAAAGAGCAACCCTCCTCCGTAGCCTTTTACTACATGAATGATATGTCTCTCTATGTCCCTCTGTATTTCTCTCTCTAATTGTCTCTCTGTATGTCTATTTCTCTCTGTCTATCTCTTTATATGTCTCTCTGTATGTCTATCTCTAAGTATGTCTATCTATATGTCTGTCACTTTGTATGTCTCTCTGTAGGTATATCTCTCATTATGTCTCTCTGTATGTCTATATCTCTCTGTCTATCTCTATATTAGTTTAGTTTAGTTTAGTCGACGGATCAACATCACGGCACACGGGTGCAACCCATAAGTGCTCCGTTCTCCTCCTAACTCAAACCTGAGTCTGGAGAAACTCAGCTCAGTGCACTAACTCCGTAGCACCGGCTAGGATCCTGAAATACTTTGGGTAGATTTTTAACTCGAAATTTTGCCCGGGCAGCGCCGTTAGGCTTACTCTATCTCTCTATGTCTCTCTGTAGGTCTATCTCCCGTTTCTCTCTGTAGGTTTATCCCTCTTTGTCTCTCTTTATGCTTATCTCTTTGTCTCCTTGGTAGGTATATATTTCTGTATGTCTCTCTGTAGGTATATCTCTCATTATGTCTCTCTTGTATGTCTATCTCTCACCATGTCTCTCTGTAGATATATTTCTCTTTATCTTTATATATGTCTATCTCTATCTATGACTATCACTCTAAGTGTCTCTGTGTGTCTCTCTGTAGGTCTGTCTGTCTTTGTTTCTGTAAGTCTATCACTCTGTATGTCTTTCTGTATGTATATCTCTCTTTATGTCTCTCTATATGCCTATCTCTCTATGTCTCTCTTATGTCGATCTGTCTGTCTCTCTGTAGGCTATGTCTCTCTATGTCTCTCTCTATATGTCTCTCTGTATGTCTATTTCTCTCCTTATGTATATATCTGTATGTCTCTGTGTATGTCTATATGTCTGTATGTCTCTCTCTCTATGTCTCTCTCTCTATATGTCTCTCTCTGTATGTCTATTTATCTCCATATGTATCTATCTGTATGTCTCTGTGTATGTCTATATGTCTGTACGTCTATATCTCTGTATGTCTCTCACTCTTTATGCCTCTCTGTAGGTCTATCACTCTGTCTCTTTGTATGCCTCTCAAAACGTATATCTCTCTTTGTCCCTCTGTATGTCTATCTCTCTCTGTCTCTATATGTCTATATCTCTCTATGTCTCTCTGTAGGGCTATCCCTCTCTGTCTCTCTTTATGTCTATCTCTCTGTCTCACTATGTGCCTATATCTCTCTATGCCTCTCTGCAGGTCTATCTCTCTTTGTCTCTCTATATGCCTATTTCTCTCTATGTCTCTCTACAGGTCTATCCCTCGGTGTCTATCTTTATGTCCATCTCTCTAACTTTCTATATGCCTGTATATCTCTGTCTCTCTGTAGGTCTATCTCTCTTTGTCTCTCTGTATGTCTATCGTTCTCTATCTCTGTGTATGACTATCTCTTTCTATGTCACTCTGTATATCTCTCTCTGTCTCTCTGTATGTCTATCTCTCTGTATATCTTTCTAAATGTCTATCTCTCTGTATCACTCTCTTTCTATGTCTATCACTCTGTATGTCTATCTGAAGGTATATATCTCGTTATGTCTCTCTGTACATCCCTCTCTGTATATCTCTCTCTGTCTATCTCTCTCTATGTCTCTCTATAGGTATATCTCAGCCTTGTCTCTCTGTATGCCTATCGCTGTATGTCTGTCTATAGGTATATCTCTTTTTATGTCTCTCTGAAGGTATATCTCTGTTATGTCTCTCTATATGTCTATATCTCTATATGTCTTTCTCTCTCTATGTCTATATCTCTCTATGTCTCTCCGTAGGTCTATCGCTATTTGTCTCTATGTATTTCTATCACTCTGTGTGTCTCTCTGTAAGTATATCTCTATTTATATCTCTCTGTATGTCTATCTTTATGTATATCAGTCCTCTCTCTATGTCTCTATGTATGTCTATCTCTCTCTATGTCTCTTTCTAAGTCTCCCTCTATGTCTCTCTATATGCATCTCTCTGTCTTTCTCTATCTATGTCTCTCTGTATGTCTATCTCTCTATGTCTCTCTCTCTATCTCGTTATGTCTATCTCCGTATGTCTGTCTCTCTCTGTCTATCTTTCTCTCTGTCTCTCTGTATGTGTATGTCTCTTATCTTTCTGTCTATCTCTTTATATATATATGTATGTCTATCTCGCTATGTCTTTCTGTAAGTATACCTCTCTGTATCTTTCTATCTATCTCTCTGTAAGTCTCTCTCTATGCCTCTCCGTATATTTATCACTCTGTATGTCTCTCTTTACGTTTAGCTCTCTGTTTCTCTCTCTCTCTCTCTGTCTCTCTATATATATATATATATATATATTTATATATATATGTCTCTGTGTATGTCTATTTCAGTCTGTCTATATCCCTATATGTTTATCTTTCTCTATGTCTGTCACTATCTGTGTCTGTTTTTCTATATCTTTCTCTGCCTCTATCTCTGTTTCTATATCTTACTCTGTCAATCTCTCTGTCTCCGTCTCTCTCCATGTCCCTCTCTCATTCTCTATCTCTACCGCTCTCTCTTTTTCTCTCTCTCTCTCTGTCTGTCTCTCTCTCTCTCTGTGTGTCTCTGTCTCCTCTATCTGTCTATTTTTGTCTCTATCTATCTATCTATCTATCTATCTATCTATCTATCTATCTATCTATCTATCTATCTATCTATCTATCTATCTATCTATCTATCTATCTATCTATCTATCATTCTATCTGTCTGTCTGTCTGTCTGTCTGTCTGTCTGTCTGTCTGTCTGTCGGTCGGTCTGTCTGTCTGTCTATCTATCTATCTATATCTGTCTAGCTCTGTTTTTGTCTCTGTCTCTATCTATGTCTATGTCTATGTATGTTTGTCTATATAACTCTGTCTCTGTCTATATTTGCCTGTCTGTCCGCCCTCCCACCCGTCTATCCGTCCATCTGTCTGTCTGACAATCCGTCACCCCCCCCCCCCCCCCCCCCACCATCATCCTGTCCCTCTGCCCGATCGTCTGTCAATATTTGTCAGTTATTGATGTTGTTTTACAGAAGAAAAAAAAAACAATGTTTACAGTATATCATTATATTTTGATGTTATTTTCTGTCTTCAAGGATTTGTGTTATGTTATGTATTAGCTATATGCTATATGGTTGTAGATGTATATATGATTACTCAAGCATGTATAAATATTTAATCTGGTTATCAGCTTAGTTCCAGGCTGATAGGCCTTGCATACACAGGCACAACGCGGATAAAATATGACGCAGGTTCTCCTACTTAGGCTAGGTAGACATTCTGCGCGGCTGTTTGACAGATGGGCTTAGGGCATTGATCATTCATACAGAAATGTTATCTAATTACGAATTGAGAAGAGGTTAGCGTGAACAGCGATATAATTTCTTCTTCCTCTTCTGCTTCTGTCCTTTCATCTCCCGATAGAGTATAATCTGTCAACAAACTCACGCGAAGATCTTTATGAATTTGTTCATGATTGGTAAGGCTTTGCAGTTAAAGTTCTATACGAAATGAAGTAGTCTCATGTCAACTCTTTTAGTAACCACTTACGTCATGTCATGCATTTAGGTTAGACTGTTACTATTCTTTGCTGTTTTATGGAAAGCATAACCGGATGGATACATGCTAAAATGGATACTGATGACATACGACTTGGACTATAGTTGAGAAGGCCACAGAAAAATCAAGGAGGGCAGTGATGATGAACCAATCTCGGAGAGTAGTAAAGATAGTCAGCGCAGCAACACCAATTAGATGGATTCATCTTCGGTTCCTTATTGCCCAGAGGAGCACAAGCTCTGTTAACAATTTGTATGGTTTGATTAGGCAGTTAATGATTTATACGGCATGGGATAGCCAATTCCATGCCAACCCTCCCTAGTCACCCCTGCTACATGCACTGTAAGTTACACTACTACAGACTTTAGCTTCCCCTAAAGGTCCCGGTAACACCAGGGTCGATGGTATGGCTTAATTACACCTCAATACATGACCAAGCCAATTTATTAAGAAGTGTGCTCTCTATGGATGCCCAGCCAACTGATTGAGAAGCACAAATTGAAACAAACGGTTATGATTTTAGAACACTTCTCTAGGTACGAAGATGGATACTTTCTAAACATTATTGTTCCTGCAAAATAAATCTCTGATGTATGAGTACAGTATGGAGTATTGTTTATTCTTGTTAAAAATCAAAATACTTTTTAACATTCATAAAAGAAATGGGAGGTTTCGACATCAGTTGGAAAAGTAAATAGAGTGTTTAGTGATTGAAGAGTGCTGTTGGCTGGCTTCCAGAAGATATGCAAGATTGCCAAATGCTGCACAGGGTTGCCAGATCACTGTGATAAAATATGCCAAGTCATGAATTTAAAAAAGGCCCCCCAAAAAAAGCAAATCACTACCCAATAAAAATATCTATTAAAAATATATTAACATCATATAAAAACCTCTTCTTCAAATAAGTATTCATCTTCATTGTTGAGAAATTCAGTACAGGATTCCTTATTAGTGATATGCACTTCGTTCGGTGCCATTTTATCTGACCAAGTGTGCTGCCACATCCATGAGCTACCATTATTTCACCTAAGTGATGGATGGCACTATGGCAGGCCATGCTAACAGCAATCTGTAACTCTGCTAATTTGACTTTATCATCACTTTTCTTACTTATTTTCATAACTGAAAATGTTGTGTGTGTGTGTGTGTGTGCGCGCGCGTGTGTGTGTGTGTGTGTGTGTGTGTGTGTGTGCGCGTGCGCGTGCGCGTGTGCGTGTGCGTGTGTAAAAAAAAAAGATGACATACTATGCTTGTGTTTTTCTGTTGATTCATGATTTGCGAGATTCGAAAGTCTTGGAACAATATTACACCGGCACAATTTGCAATATGCCTATTCACAACCATCAGTGGATTTCTTGAACCACACAAATGTCTTTTCCCATTGATCATTATATTTCCGATTAGTATCATAAGATGGTTTCCACTTTGGCATGATAATGGGCTCAATAATACGAAATACTTGCCATGAAGGTATAATGAATTTGAAAACTTAACTTAACAGTAAGGTGGCTGCGCAGTCCGTGAGTGCCCATAGAACAGTATAAACAGTACGAAAACCATACGTGTTTAATACTTGTTAGTTGTTACGTTCGTTCTCGAGAATGAACCAAAAGCAGTATAAGCTAAGCTTATTGTTTTGCATTTGTTTTAGCTAAAAAGTGTTAAAACAAGATACAAATTAACTTGACAAATTCAAAAAAGAGGCGTTTGTAGCTAATTATTATGCCATTACAAAGTGCTTTTGAAAAAGCCAAGAAAAAAACCAAAACGCCAAACTGATATTTTGACGCCAATCCTGTATTTAAAAAGCCAGATTTATCAGATTTGGCGTTTAAAAAGCCAATCTGGCATTCCTGATGCTGCATTGTATTGAAACATTTTCTGGGTGCAGCTTGAAGAAACAAAAGATTTTAATAGGAGGTTTCAAGGCGCGAGGTTCGACTTAAATGCATTCAGTTTTATCCATAAGGCTTTCGGCATAGTAGCCGGCGCGAAAGCGTCGATTAGAGCATTTAAAAAAAAAAAAAAAAAAATTCGCATATCCTTTTACAGGACATCGCTGTCAACAGTAGCATCTTTCAGCTGTCTGTTGATTTCTTGGCAAGATTACGCTCAGTAGTTTGCCATTGCTTTCTGAGCGGTCGGCTCAGTTATCCCGCAAGTCACCAGCGGGGGACGAACCGCTCCCAGTTCTCGCCCACTACGAGACTCTGCGTGATAAACGAGATTACGGAGAAAGTGGTGTAACCCCTCGGCCAGAGAGACCGGCGATTAGAGCATAAAGTATGTAATATCAGCGACGAGTCCCCCGGAGACTGAAAACTGCGCCCGGGAACCAAATGATGGAGTTCAGAAACGAACCTGTAATCTTAGGAGCACAATGCAGAGTTGGAGCACACCCTACCAAGGATTCGAACACAGGTCTCCCAATGGAGAATCTGACATTCTAGCCAATTGTCCTCGGAGTAAGTCGTGATTGTCACTTGTGTGATCACCTAAGCAGTAAACGTGTCTCGTACGATGCAGAGTTTGAACGTGAGATGCAGAGTTTGAACGTGAGATGCTGATATGGCTGAAACAGGGCACTTGCTTCCCAACACTGCAACAGCCATGGGCTTAAGACATTTATCAATGTTGGTGGAAATTATGTTGATAAATATAGAAGGCAAGTAAATGCAAAATTTCGCAAATTTCCTGGGTCGTTTCTTATTAATGTACTTAATGTTCATTTTTAACTTATTAGCCTTCATCATATTTAACTGTTTCATCGTCTCTAAATCAGCAAGAAAGTAATAATAATGATAGATGTATATTCATAATTTCAGCACTGTTCTATTTTCAGGTGTGGGTCAATCAAACAAACAAAAACAATGGCAATCAGAATGTACTTCTGGCTCCCGTTCATGATGATGTCGGTATTCTGGATTGTGTTGACAGTCACCTTTCTCCAGAACACTTCCAGGAAATCTAGTTTTCTGCGCACTTACAGAGGGGAACATGTAAGTCTCGGTTTTTGTTTCGGTCACTTTTAAGAGGAACGTAAGCCACACGAGTGGTCCTGCTACTAGTAGCTGCTTCTACTAGGGAGGGCACGGGACTGATTTGGCGTATGGGTTAGCTTTCATTATTAACAGTGTCCTTCTCCAACATTCGAACCCATTCCGACTTCTGCAGTACTTGTAATTTACGTCCCCAAGTAAGAATGAGACGCCAAGATTTCATTTCTGTCTGATCTGTGTGTGTGCTGAATCCACTACCCCAATATCAGCGCATCGAAAGTTTAAGCTCGAGTTCGTTAAACCTTCTGGCCACGCCGACCACTTCGTTGTGTGTTTATGTCTGTAGCATAAATATGTAACTTCAGATCATCTATAGTCCTGGCTGTGCTAAGTTTATAACAACTATCGACGTTCTTGAAGTTTTCAATAATCAATGAATCGCATCCATTAGAGGCAAAATGCATGTGGAGAGATACTTTATGATACAGTTGATGCGGTGAACAGTGGCGGGCTGAAGCTTAACGCACTGCTCTCCAGGAGACAGTTAACTACAATGACGTTAACATTTGAGATAAGTGTATGATGTTTAAAGGAATCCATAGAACCCACTTTCCACCCGCCAGCTAACACCCTACCCAGTCCTCCACTAATGGTGAAGCTCTCTGCGATTGGGTTGGGAGTGCAGCTGAACACAGGAAGTAGCCACATCCTGAAAGACTGGCCCAGAAGGTAGGGGATATACGATTAGGATGTTATTCAAAACGTAGTGGAAAAGCCGGGCGGACTTGTAATAATATGTATACCAGCATAATCACCATAGAAGATATGTGATGGCTTTTGAAGAAGGAGAAGCAGTGTATGGGAATGTCACAAGCAGAGTGATGATGTTCATTGTTACAGGAAGTATTTAATACTAGCGACATCGAACATTATTCTTTTCAACCTTAATTGTATCAACTCCGCTGGATAATTTACTTGTTTGAGAATAAGAACAAACATAGACTGGGCCATTGCACATTGGGCGATGTAAAGAACATCACTGTTGCGTTATTACAAAGGAAGTATACACGGATAGAAATTCTGATCAAAGATGATTAAAACCAAGAGCTGGGACAAGTTACACGTAAAGTTCATTATGTCAAGCCCCAGTGATATGAATGTAAAGGACACTACCAATAAACAAAACTGATCATTTGAAATATGTGCTTCACAGAATAATAGGAAGAAATTATAGCAACGGGAATCCCTGATTCTATTTCTGGACCCATGTAAACACATTGAGGCGAATTGGGTACATGGTGCTAGCCCCATATTTTTATAGACCAATTAGCGGTGGAGAATTAATGTGGTTAATATAAAGATGACCTCAATTTCCTGGTCCTAATTGTTAGTCTGGTCAACTTGGAAGTCCGGGTCATTGTTCTGACTAAAGAGGTTCAAACATATGAAGATCTGATAGGCAGTCAAGCATGCTAGCCTCGCGAATCATACGTTGTGAATTAATGCATTATTACCAACTGAGATGACAGTCAGAGCTTAATAAATAAGATGTCAGTAAGAGATTAGCAAATCAGATGAACATCAGCGATTAGTAAATCAGATGCAAGTTAGAGATTAAAAAATGAGATGGAAGTCAGAGATTAACAAATAAGATAGCAGATAGAGATTAACTAACGATATGACAGTCTGTAATTAACAGATCAGATAACAGTCAGTGATAAACAAATGATATGATAGTCAGATATATTATTTGACTTTGTCATTCAGAATAGCTTTCAGTGCCAAGTGTAAAAAGGTAAAGACGTTACAAGTGGGGAAATTACCATAACACACTGAATACACGAAAAAGGTGTTTTTAGATCGTGAGGGATCTTGGGCATAAAGGGGGAAGCCCAGTTTTAGACTCCCTGGGATTATGTGATTAATGTCCCGCGGGTCAATTTATTTCCCAAGACATTTCAATGTACACATTTTAGCGTGGGCTTACCTAGAAGCTCAGGTCATTGGGAAAAGACAATTCTATGTTAGAAATGTTATCGAACATATTACCAACACATTACCATTTTGTTAAAAACAGCTATGTGTAATCATGATTTCAAAAGCATGCATGACTCATCCCTATTAGAAAGTAACGAATATGCTGTGGATTTGTCGGGGAGACCCATAATGCGTCATTTTTGCTGGCACGGGAACTGGGCAATTATGGAGTGACTCGCATTGAACCGTCTGTCTGTCTGTCTGTCTGTCTGTCTGTCTGTCTGTCTGTCTGTCTGTCTGTCTGTCTGTCTGTCTGTCTGTCTGTCTGTGTTTTGCGTGTTTGCGGGGGGGGGGGGGTGCACTAGGAAGATTTGATATGGATGGTGTAGCTTTCTTGGCTTGTTTTGAGCAAATAGCAATCTGTCTTTTCATTTAGGTGAATTATGTTTTTTTTTCCTTTCAACTTACAGGCCAAACGTCATTACTCATACGAGAATTCGAGGCGCGTAACCTTGAGTGAGTTCGCGTCAAGTATTTATGAGAAAGGTGAAAATCTGTATCAGTTGATGAAACGTGCGTGGCCTCCAAAAGCTGTACCGGGAGACGAAGGTAATATTAAAATTATCTAGAGTAAGCCAAGCTGACCATAGAACTTGCAGTTATTACTTCAGATATTTAGTTCTTGTGGCTGCGTGGTCTCGAGGTATGGTGTCCGCCTCGAGCTGGAGGTCCCGGGTTCAAGCCCGGTGAGGACCGAGATTTTTTCACGTGGACATCTAGTAATAAAATTTCTCCTGGTCTCTGGGTTGTGATATCGGACGCCCGTGTGTATTGTTGCGCACGTAAAAAATCCCTTGGCAGTTGGAAATCGAAAAAGAGTAGCCTAATGGCGCTGCCCGGGCAAAATTTCGAGTTAAAAATCTACCCAAAGTATTTCAGGATCCTCGCCGGTGCTACGGAGTTCGTGCACTGAGCTGAGTTTCTCCAGACTCAGGTTTGAGGTAGGAGGAGAACGGAGCACTTATGGGTTACACCTGTCTGCCGTGATGTTGATCCATCGACTAAACTAAACTAAACTAAACTATGTCTTGCGTGCGTGATTTTTTTTTTGGTTTGGTTTTATTTTTTACTAACAGCAAGGATTGAATGTAATCTCGTTATTAAAAGCGCCCAATGGCGTGAATTAGTGCATAAGATATTCGTTTTATAAAACTCTGGTTTTCCTTGTCATATTCCTATCACTGTGATAGATCTTCTATCTGATACTATCCATGCGCCGAGGTAGCTGAATTTCTATCAGAAAATAAATGACCCTTTTAAAGGCTATTGGGTATCTATTGTGTATAGACTAATCGTCATTGGATAGGTAGGTGTGTTTCTGTTGTTTGTCCATCAAGCATGATGATGACCATTCATTTCATCCAGTGGGGTTGAAAGTATGGAGTCGTGAGTTCTAAGATGGCTGATAAGGCCTATTTTGGCTCGAAATGTTCTTTGACAGTGTTGGCAAAGAATGATTGACGGTCAAGGAGCAGGATCTCCTGCAGTGGTTTTTCTGTCCAGTTTTTTCTTAACAGCTCTTGCAGTCCTGAATGCTTCACAAGTGACTACACCCTTGCGTAATGATGAACAGCACGAATTTCGGTCTTTAGCAACAGTCTCCCAGTTGTCAGGATGAATACCAAAGCTTTCAGTGAGAATTTCAGAGTGTCTTTAAAGCGTTTCCTTTGCTCGAGTTTGGAGCGTTTACAAAAATGCAGCTCTCGGTAAAATAAAATTCGTTAAGGGAGCCTGTGATCTGGCATGCGAGTCCAGTGAACAGCCCAGCGAATCTGATTCTTCATTAGTAGAGTGTGGATACTGGGCATGGACGCTCTTTCTAGGACTTCAGTGTCTGGGATCTTGTCTTGCGATTTAATCTTTAATAGCTTTCTAAGACAGACTGTGTGGAAGTGGTTTACTTTCCTAACATGTGGCTGATAAACAGTCCATGTTACACAAGCATATAGCAGTGTAGATGATACAACTGCTTTATAGACCTTTAGCTTTGTTTGCAGGCTTATTCCATTTTTGTCCCACTTATTCTTGTACAGTCTGCCAAAGGCTACTCTGGCCATAGAGATTATTGCATTCACTCCGTCATCAATTGTGGCAGCTTGTGACAAAATGCTGCCAAGATAGTGAATTTGTCCACAACACTTAGTCTATGACCATTCACTTTGATATTTGGCACAGTGTGATTATTCCCTGGAGCTGGCTGGTACATAACTACAGTCTTCTCCAAGTTGATATTGAGCCCAACTTTGGCACAGTCATATAAGAAAGCTGAAACATTATGTTGCTTGTCTGCCTCTGAGTTGGCATATAGATCGCAATCATCAGCAAACAGAAGCTCTGTTAAGGTGTCGCTGTTAGTTTTGGTGTTAGCTTTCAGCCTTCTGAGATTGAACAACTTTTCATCCATGCGGCAGTTGATGTAATAAGTAGGTATAAGTGTTTGAGGTTAGCTAGCCACGATATCGCCGAAATACATTGTGTACTTGCACCGAATTTATACCACTGCCTTTATTTTATTTAGGCGCGATTCGTGTCTTCGTTATCATTAACACGTCTCTCTTCCAATTGTTCAAGATGAGACACATACATTTTTAACTTTCTACAAACCACTGTCTATATCATGTTCTGTATTTGCTTCTGACATGTTGCTATCAAAACGGTGCCATTAGCATATAGTAAGTTTTGTTCTAACCAGCAACCGCAATCCCTGGTATATTTTCATCTCATATGACTTCTAAGGCTTATTGTACGATGATCTTCACATTCTAAAGTATCTGGTTTCTTTGGCAGAGGTATGAATATTCATTAGGACTGTATGTAAGTTTGCTATAATGTACTCAGTCTAGTGTCATCAACATGATTTAGGTGTTTTGTTTTTAATGTTTGGTTGCTAATGATAGCTTTATGCCGCAATGTCCTTTGTTTTCTATCATTGCATTTTGTAAATTGCTCTCCACATGGTGTTTTTATATTAGTATAAAGCAGCTTGGACTGCTCAGTATGACTATCATAACTAACCGAGACAAACAGCAAAGACAAAATCCGTTACGTTAAATTTAAACAGACAATATATACATCAATTATATATCAGAACACTTCATATTACAAAAACAAAAAATAAATATTTATTTAAGATGTTTAATCAAGTCACTATCCAACAACAAAGTCTCTACTGTATTAATTGTAGGAGCCTTGCCCATGCGTAATCCCGTTTGAAAATTGGAATATTTTGATCACTTGAAACGTCATGAAAGTTTGGAGAGAACAATCATGGAGGGGTATATGTCCGGGAAGAGAGGTAGACGAAGGCCAAAGAGCGATGCGTGCAGGATGTGTTAGGTGAATTCCAGATGGGTGTATCTGACTCGGGACATCTTGTTTATGACTGAGAAGTTTTCCGGGAGGTTGTTATGGGAGCGAGGTTCTACAAAGGACATGCTACTGAATGAATGAGTGGATGAATGGATGAATGAATGAATGAATGAATGAATGAATGAATGAGGAGTGCATTATTTGTCAGCTGGTCTGTAAATGTGTTACCTTTCAATCTGGCATGTTCTGGTGCGTACATTCAGATGAGTTGTGTGAAGTTAATAGTCTCTCATAACATTAGGATCATCGATTAAATAATATCCTTTAACGTATTTTAGTATCTTATCCATGTACTGGTCTCTGTGGCTAAGGGCTTGCGAACGCGGTTTGAGAGCCCGTATACCCGGGTTCGAAACACAGCGGTGCTGGTATTTTCGAAAAATGTATAGGAGCCGGTCGTTCAGAAAGCAATGGCAAACTAGTGAACGTACAATTTTCCCAGGAATCACGAACAGCGAAAATGCTGGTGTTGACTGCTACGTTCTGTGAAGGACGTGCAACTTAATTTTGTTTCATCCATGTACTATATCCACGCTTTTAAAGGTCAAACAGCTGTCGATGCGCGTTGCAATATCATGCTGTAACCATCACTTCTTTTGCTATTTCTGAGAGCCAGTTTAGGCTGGGTCGATCTGGGAGCGGAGATAAATTTGTAAAATACACATCTATAATGATTCAAACACATAACCACCATGCCTATAAGCAGCGTGTTAGCCACTCTCCCCACTGCAACTTTCGCGTGTGGTCCAATGGTAAAAGAGAAACAAAATATGGAATCGTTCAGCCGCTCATTAATATACAGCTTATTAAAAAAAAACTTTAGTTGCATGTCCTTCGCAGAATGTATCAGTCAACCCCAGCATTTTGGCTGTTTGTGATTCCTGTACAAGTTTTACGTTCAGTTTTTTGCCATTGCTTTCTGAAAGACCGGCACCTATACCTTAAAAAAAAAAAAAACAGCACCGCTGTATTCGAAGCGGGGTATGTAGCTACTTATATTGAGAATTATTTGATTATTATCTGTAAATTGTTTATGAGTAAATATGTATTATCTATCAACACACTGTCTCCTAGGATACGGTGGGGCTGGTGTTACTATAAACAAAACCTGCTCACGGAAAGAGAGAGGATCATTTATGACAACGGTATGAAGAATTTCGGCGTCAACCAGTTGGCCAGTGAGTTAATCCCTGTCAGAAGAAACATAACACTGAATATGACGGAGTGAGTCAATTATTGTTTTCCTTATAATATCTGACAATTATCATTGATTTTGAATAGGAAAGCTGAAGTAGGTTATCACAACAGGAAAGAGCAATGCAGATAACATGAAAGACGTTAACTCACGAAGAGAATTGGTTCTCACATCAGAAGTAGAGTTCACATTCACTGGCATGTAATGAGAAGAGAAATTCTAAAGCATGCCGTCACAACGGGAAGGTTGGAGGAGACGAGAGGCAAGGAAAGACTAAGACAGATGATGGACATATGGCACGGAGGAACGTCGGTATTAGAAATGACTGACGGCATAATGCAGAGGGCTATGAACAAACATGCTCACCAAATCACACGACATGGAGGTATACGAAGAACATGAAGACACATTGCAAAGAATGTTTGTTTAAAAAGAAAATGCAGCAACAACGTGTGCAAAGAATAATGTTAATCGCGCGCCATACCAATAAGCGTGAACGGTCATGGTCGCCGTCTCAAAATATCACCAAATCTGAGTTACTGAGTTACTTGTGACCAAGTAGTCCAAATATTTATCTCGCCTGCCTTCCCCCTTATCTTACCTCATGAATCGTGTCAGTTATAACTAAGTTTTCTCGTTTATGTCTCTTGAAAACGTGCCTAAACATATCCAGACTGTTTACGTTAAATTTCTGTAACGAATTCTCAGTTTTAATGTCGTTTTTATGTAGCATTTTAACACTAATTTTTCTGTAAGTCCTTGATCATGCTTGCAATTGTTTTTAGAAACTTCATTTCCACTGCTATTAGATATTTTTTACCTTGTCTAATTATTGCCCATGCTTCATATACATTTAACGGTAAAGGTTCTGTATAGCATTTCAGAACTCTTTGTTACTACGCTTGGTAGCTTTTTATTGAAGGATATGTTTTCCAGCTTGCAAATGGCTACTTTGCAATAACGATATGCAAAGACTACAATATGGAATCCAGGGAAGTGAAAAAGGTAATGACAACTGCAACATAGGATATAGAAACACGTATCTACATTACCATATCAGGGTTGTCACGCAGTTCATGAACTTAGCAATTTCGACTTCATCTAAAGGAATTACCAATGCGAATATAGAAATGAGTTGAGTTGACTCAAGAACCGACATCACAACACTCGGGAAATTCCCATATGTACTCCGTCTTAATCTACAACAGCCAGCGAAAAGTCCCAGTACTAATGGTACCATTTAGCAGTATGATTATTTGTCCGCCTGGCCTTTCCTCGGATATCAAAACAGCTTACTATCATCATCATGCACCGTGCAAGCGTGAACAGTCATAATTCGCCTACTCGTACAATCACCAAAGACTCGAATTAGGTGTCTTTCCAATTCCACTTATGTTATGTGGCCTCGCCATCCAGGAACCCACCTCTTTGTCTTCTCCTTGTTATTTTCCCATTACGTTAGCCAAGTATCACACACCTTTCAAGTGTGTTTCTCCTCAAAGCATGATCAAAACATCTTGACTGTCTGCGCGCAATTTCTTCTAATCACAATACGATTTTCGTGTTTCACGAAGAATGTCCTCGTTCCCTTTTCTGTCCGTCTTTATGGTCTGTTGAGATGTTATAAGTTTTTAAGGTGTTGATGACTCCGTCGATCCATCTTTTTCTTGGTCTTCCTCTTATGTTTGATGTTTCCAGTTTCATGTTTTATGCTTTTGCCGTTAGCGACTTTAGGTTCATTCTCACTAGTGGCCGAACCAGTTAAGTCTATGAATGAATTTAACAACTGGTGTTGTTCTAACTGTTTTATAGATTTCCTTGTATCTATTATGGCCCTTTCTTGATTTGTTTTGCTACTTTGCTCAGGCATCTCACTTTCACAAGCAGTGTGTTTTCTGTCTTATTTAGTCAGTGCCCATGTTTGGAACTGATATCTCAATGTTGGTACACAAATTCATTTATAATGGCCTTCGTAATTCCTATAGGGATATTTGGATGCTTCATAAAGGGTGTAATTTTATATGCAACATTAGTGGTTTCTTTAATTCTTATCTCCATCTCTCTATCTAATAGTGTTGATATTCTTATTTTAATATCCACAAGGTATCTTCCATCGTTTGTTTTGAATGTTCCAAATAATTAAATCACTTCACCAAGCGACTAATTTTCCCCTTTCTTGGATGTTGTGTTGTGGCATTTCTTGTTTCTTGGAAAAGGCTATAATATCTGTTTAATTATAACCCAACGCTGTCACTGTATGCCATAATAGCATCCACTAAATACTACAGATTCTGTTCGTACTCTGCATTCAATGCTGTATCAACAAGGTAAGTCATGTCACTGAGCACAAGCCAATACTTCCACAGAATGAATAGAACTCTGTAGATAAAACAGCCATTTTAGTTAGGCTTATAAAAAAAAAACAAATCACCGTCATTGAATGCGATACTTCAATAATTCACATTTTTCTTGCATAGATCTGGATAAGATTTGCCCTGTACTGTGCACGAAATACTTAGCACAGGCGAGAATCATAATGTAATACACATCATCAGTGCCTCAAATAGTGTATTTGGGCGCAGGTTCTCTAATTATCATATAGCCAGGATTCCTGACATTTGGAGTGTCAGATTCAAACCCAATGAGGAAATTGAAAGTCGTCGCCATTGTGGCTTTCAAGTTTTATATCATCTAGTGCAGTGTTTCCCAACGTGGGGCCCACGCCCCACAGTGGGGCAATTCGACTGTTAAAAGGGGCAATTCGAAAATGGAAGAAATCAGCTGAATATAACAAAACGGGGAGACTTGAGACTGAAGTTAACTAATTTGGAACCTGACATAAGATCTCTTGGCAGCAAGCATCAAGCGCAAGGATCTCACTAAATTTAAATAATAAATAATTACTAATAATTAAAATAATATAGAAAAATCTTTCATTAAAATTATTTTGTACTTGAATTCAGTTCTCCATTACATGTTTTGAAAATTTACTTACTGTGTTTGCTCAATAATTACCTAGTGATTTCTTCCTAAAACCTATCATTCAAGTTTCTTTAGTGAACATTTCAATTTTTGAATATTAAAAATAATGTATATGTTGAGGGGGGGGGGGGGCGTGGGGCGGGGGAGGGGGGCAATATGAATTCTAGAAAGGCTTGAGTGGGGCATCGTACAAAAAAGGTTGGGAAACACTGATCTAGTGTGTTTTAGAATTAATACTTCTTTCGTCTACTTCTCTGAGCGCCGATCAATACCTGCATTTTATGACTAATGTGATTTCTAATTATCAAACCTGAACAGCTACATTTCGGCCTCTATATCTTTTTCCAAATGCCGTGGGATTTTAATGCTGGCAACTCGAGCTTCGACATCCTGTTTCTTATATTCCATGGAATATCCAAAGCAAGATGTATTGTGTACTGCCATTCATTTCTAATACCGATGTTCCTTCATAAATTGATGTCAAATTGTCGTTATATTTTCAGTCCTGGTCTTCCCCTGTTTCTTCTCCCATCCAACTTTCCCATTGTCAGGACATACTTCAACTGTCCCCTTCTCCATGACATGTCCGAATAATGTGGGCTGTTTTCTTCTGATGCAAGTAACCAGTTTTATTTCTGAGTTAACTTCATTTAAGATATCTTCATTACTCCTTTTATCCGCCTACGATGTTTTCATCATTCGTCTATAAAACTACATCTTCGTAGCTTGCACATAATTCCAGTGTTTGCTAACTGTACATGCTTAGCTTCCGTACATTAGGATTCGCTTAATATTGCTCTTAATAACTCCTTTTCTCACTTCGACAGACATGGATACATTACTGATAATATTCTTCGTGTGATATGTTGCAATTAAATGGGCTCTTCTACATTTAGCTTCCTTTATACACTGTCCATTTGCTGTTATTAGGTACCGCAATACTTCATTTCCACATGGGAATTCATTGGCACCTTGCCGTCTTGACAGACGATAGTTTGTGCTTTAAAAAGGCATAATAACTTTTAACTATGGCGGTAGCTAGTGTGACTGATAAGGCCAATTTGCGCTGTAAATGTCCGTTCACAGTGGGTGCATGTGAACAAGTGGTCACTTCCGCCATCATGCACCATCTTACGTCTCAAACGCTTGGTGTGTGACTTTTCTGCAATAATTTTCTCCTTTGACTTTATTCCATTTCTGATATTTGCCCTCCATGCAACACGTTCAGCGGCGACTTGCTCCCAATGTGCATTATCAATGCCTGTATCAATCATGTCCCGCTTACACACATCTTTGTATCGTAGTAGAGGCCGACCCTGAGATCTCTTACCCATCTGTAATTCACCAAAAAAGATATCCTTTGGTATTCTACCATCATCCATCCTCCTAAGATGTCCTATCCATCTAAGTCTACGAAGACTGAGCATGGAATAAACTGTCACACAACCTGATCTTTCCAATACTTCAGTATTTGTGATTTTGTCTTGCCACTTAATACCAAGAATTCTTCGCAGACACCGCATATGAAAGCTGTTTAAGTTGTTCTCTTGGTATGAGTAAGTTGTCCAGGTTTCACTGCCATAGAGAAGAGTACTAAGGACACAGGCTTGATAGACAAGGACTTTTGTTTTGGCAGTAAGCTTCCTGTTCTCCCAGACTCTTTTTCTTAACAACAGTTGCCTCTCGCTTTGATTCCGAGACCAGTTAAGACCAGGGATGGAGTCTCTCCATAGCACAAAGCCTGGGCTAAAATATAGAGATCATGTGTTGCCCATGCAGCATGATCCCTCTCTCGGCCTGCCTAGTTTACTCCAGAGGAAAGGTAACACCCCTACATCTGGAACAAGACAAGCTGCAGAAGCTGCCGGATCAGCAAAGCAATGCTCTAACTGTCCGCCTGTCGGAGCTTCGATCCTAGACCAGTCGCCAACCAAGGCTTAGGGCCTGGTCTGCCCTGCCATGACATTTTGTCTTTAGCTTGCATTTCCTCGCACCAGGGTAAGGCTTGTACCCTCCCAATTGCGCTCTTCCGCCCGAAGCCGTTGGCACAATGTGGGGTGTCGGGTTTGGTAAGCGCCGCCCAACGTTCAGCGCTAACAGAAACCAGGTAGTACCGTCTACTGTTATACGGTAGCTCAGTCATATCTGACTAAGACCTGACACGAACACATGGGAATTACAGACTGTTAAACTCAACCTTCCACGATGGTTCATTGTTTTACCATTGCTACAACTGGATGATGACAAAATAGATACAAGAGTGTGTTTATAACAGCAGGAATGACATGTCTACAGAGAATATTTAATGTTCAAGAAAAGAGACAAACTTATAAGTTATGTAAATGGTTACAAGATTATCAGTGTAGTTTGCTTACGTCAGCTCAGTAACCGTGCCATCGATTATGTATGCTAGGAGTATGACCTAGTTAATCACAATGAAACAAAACGTATATGCTAAATGTATTTTTGTATGTATATGTGTTTCAGAAAAAGTACACATGTTAAGAACCCTCGGGACTCCCAAATATTGCACTCTTGTAACGAATGATGAAGTGCATAAACGATTCACACGAAATTCTGATCTCGAGGCAGTTGGTTTAAGATAAGAGAATAGTCTGTTTCCGAGATCGCAAGACATCGGATTCACCTTTCCTAACGTATTTATGTGCCGGCTTCCTGGCCTAGAGAATCCTGGCCTAGAGGTTAGCGACTTTTCTCCGTAATCTCGTATACTCTCGTAGGTAACGTGACGACGGTGAGAATCAGTAGTGGTTCGAATCTCGTCGGTAACTTACGGGGTATGTGAGCCGGCCGCTAAGAAAGCAATGGCAAACTACTGAGAGTAATCTTGCCAAGAAATCAACAATCAGCTGAAAGATGCTGATGTTGGCAGCGATTTCCTGTAAAGAATATGCAAACAAACCAAAAAAAAAAAAACAAAAAAACGTATTCATGTACACGTTAGTGAAGATCCAGAACACACACGGCAGGGTGGAGGGAAAAAGTGAAAGACACATATCAACTAGATTGTAGAAGTAGTATGGCATATGGATACATTGCATTTTAATTGTACAACTGGGCTGTAGTAATTCTTTCAACGCCTGGTGTAGGTTCTCATAGCAGGCATTTTACAGTTGTATAAGTGACTGTCGATTTACTATTGGTACTTTAAGCTCAGTGCTTCAGACCGACTTGTAACTAATTGCTCCATCTTTTGCCAACCTACAGATTAGCAAAAGTACCTTGTAGAATTACTAGATTAGAATGCGAGCCATATGTTTTAATTCATCTGTATTTGTGGTGTCTCTGCTACTGTAACCACTTCAATGGTATTTCAATAAATTAATTAACTCAGTGCCAAACCAGAAGCGGCTGAGGCTCCAAGCTTGGCATACAATCAAATTAAAAAGTATTATAATGCAAATTTTCGTTCACTGAGCATTGAAATTGCGGGAGATACTACACATGAAATAACACCGTGACCCTTGTGTTTATAAGCCACCCTTGTGCATATAAGCCACTTCAAGGATAACGTGCCATACTAAGAGTCAATTAGTTGATTTTTAAATTCAAATCTGTTAAGTTAGTGTGTTAATTATAAATACCAAATATTGTTTTTGAAAAGACTAAATAATATGTTTTTAGTATATTGAAAATACGTTGCGTTCTGTATCTTTGAATGATTTACACCCCCCCCCCCACCCCCACCCCTCGAAAACAAAGAAATGTATCTTTGAATGGTTACGAATGGTTACACTGGCAGTCATATCTATCTTTCAAATAATCAAATTGAGAAAAGATAACTTAAAGCACTCAAATATTTATTGCCAACCGTTTACTAATAATTTATGTTTAATCTGGAATAGATGCAAGAACCTAACATACGATACGGCAACTCTGCCCACAGCCGGGATAGTTCTCATCTTCACAGATGAAATGTGGTCAGCGCTGATGAGAACAGTCTTCAGCATTCTAGATGCTGGACCGGAGGAGTTGATCTCTGAGATTATCCTTGTAGACGACGCTTCCCAAAAAGGTCAGAACTTCACAATGTTTCTGTGAACATGTTGAAAGGTTCATGACCAGTTTCACACATAAGATACTTCTAGCTTAATATAATTCTTATTTTGCTCTAACTCGCTTTGAAATCAAGCATAGTCCACACGTGCTAATTCTACCCGCATTTTAATGCATATTGTGAGTGGATTAGCTTTCCCTATTACCACTGTCACTCGCCATCTGGCGAACCAACTCCAGCAGACCGATGTAGGGGTTGAACCCCTCACCTCAGCCATGCTGACCAGTTTGTATAATGAACTGACCATACTTACTGATAGCACAACTGACCATGATAGCACAATGTTAGAAAAACGTTAGCTTTGAGATATTAAATTAAATTGATTATTAAACATTAAATACGGTGCTTCAACGACATCAAATGTCAAACCACGTTAGTATCTATAATCGAGTATTTATGTCTATACTAACGAACATTACAGAAAATCTCATTTGTTCTACGTGTCATGTTATTGAGCTGTGGTCTAGGGACAGTGAACGCCTGTCCCAATTCTTCAACACACCGAGTCGAGGCCTCAAAATCATCCGCAGACGAATTGGAAACGAGCCGACTTGCGTTGATTTAGATGGCATAAGCGCCTGTCGTTCACAAAGTAATGACAAATTACTGAATGTATACATCTTTGCCTGTTAATCACACAATAATAAACATGTTTGGGTTGATTGCCACCTCGTGTAAAGGATATGCAACTAACTAACATGTTATTATACTAATCGTGAAGCTAAGATAGTTCTTGTTCGACTGTATTCTATACAGCAAAATCCATTTGGCTCCACACACATTTGATTGTAGGACCAATTCGGGTTTATGTTATTAATGTTTGTTAATATTAATAATATAATTATTACTGATTTTATTGCTATTGGTAATATATTGTAATTGTTACTACCATTTTTAATAATATGATTGCTATTACTATTCATATTACTACTATTATTTCTAGTATTATTTATTTTAGTATTGCTATTATCATCATTAACTATTATCATCAACATTATCATCATTATCATCATCATCACTATAGGGTGCGTAATGCTCTTGTACTGTTTTATATTCGCTCAAACAGACCATCTCGGCAAGCCGCTAGAAGACTACATTAGTATCTTCGGTGGGAAAGTCAAGTTAGTTCGTTTGCCAGAGAGGAAAGGTCTGATAGTGGCACGAAATACCGGTTTCCGTCACGTGACAGCAGAAGTAGTGGTCTTTCTGGATGGCCACTGCGAAGTCCACAAAGGTAACTGTTCTAACGACTCTGGTGTTGAAGTTCAAACATCTGCGTAGTCAGAACATTGAAGAGAATCACAATTAAGAAAACAGACTTTCTATGTAACATGTGCATGTCTAGACATATATATATATATATATATATATATATATATATATATATATATATATATATATATATATATATATATATATATATATATATATATATATATATATATATGTTCTGTACCATGAAATAGTCAGGAATATATGCACTCTTAATTTAAATTCATAATTCGTATTGTTGAGTGCTATTTTTCCCCATCTCTATTCTTTCTCCTCCTCACATCAGTTACATGTTATTAATTTTCCTAGGTAACAAATACTGTTGACTGGATACATGGTTACACAGAAATTTGTATGAATGTGTATACATGTATGTGTTTATGTAACACCGAACAACTAAAAAACACGCATAGTGTTTCATGCTTGAAGAAAACATGTGGGAACAACATAACTATATTCTTTCTGAACAGGTTGGCTGGAGCCGTTGCTGCACAGAATCAAAGAGGATAATTCCGTCATTGCGATCCCACAAACTGATGTTCTCAAATGGGACACATTTCAGGTAAGCTATCTTTTAATTCGTTCAATTCATTATTATCTGTCTCTTGTCTTTGTTTGATAAAATGCATGCATCGTAGATCTGAAAATGCAAGATATTTATCATTGATGTGTAAGTCAGGGGGAAACTACAACATCATTAATCCGAGAATATATGGTCGGGGCCCTGTAGAATCGTGTATATATTTCAAAAGAACAGATAGAAAATGGTTTTGAGAGGATGGTGCTGCAAGGTGTGACCAGAGGATCTGGCCGACACTCAGGAACCAGAAAAAAGGCCAGACAGACAGATAATCAGACTGCGAATGGTACCATTAGTATTGGGATTCTTTGCTGGCTGTTACAGATGAGAAAGGGGTCCACAACCTTCTGTCCCTTGTGCTATCAATTATTTCATATACCAACGCTCTTGCATGCCATGATGTCAAACTGTCCAGCATCTTCTATCTGGGTCTCCCCTTGCCTCTCTTCTTCTCCAGCCTTCTCGTTGTGACGACATACTTCCGCTTTTCTCTTCTAATTACACGGTCAAAGAATGTGTAGTGTCTGCTTTGTATGTGAGTAACCAGTTCTCTTTGTAGATGCCACTGTATAACTCTCTGGCATCCCTCTATACATCCATATCGAACCGTTTGCACACTTTTGGCTCCACATTTTCTTAATGGCGCCTTTCACAAGTGAACTTCTATGCCGTCTTTCTAGCAACGGAGGATATGTAATGGCCCAGCAACCTTTCATACCTATAAGTGTTCTATTATTTTGTAGTTTTATTAGATTTTCTAATTCTTTTAGACCTGTTTGTGTTGTTCCAGATTATTATTATGATCGAAACGTCGATTTATTTAATTGAGCTGAGTTGAGTTGAGCTAACAACCGACATCACTGCACTCAGGACATTTCCATACGCGCTTCGTCCCCTCGTTCAACAGCCAGCGAAGAGTCACACTACTAATCGTTCCCACCGCTATCTGACTGAACATTCTCCTGGTTATCTTATGTTTTAAAATATCATTCATTTCCCTCCCCGTGATTAACGCTCACGGTACTGGAGTTCGTTGTAAGTTATATACACTTCATCTGTGTTTATTAGCTCTCACTTTATCGCAGGACTTAACGAACCATTTTTTAAATCTCATTATGACTTAACTATTGTCAAGTTATCTTCCCTGCTCTTTCTATCCGCCCACTGTGTCCTCATCATTCTTCTATAAAACCACATCTACGCAGCTTCCACATAATTCCACACCTGTCTGTTGATGGTCAATTATTCCCTTCTTCTAGCACAGTGGTTCTCAACCTTTTATGGCCCATGCCCCCCTTCACCATATTTTCAGAACGTCATTACCCCCGCTTCCTATAAAAAATTGGCCCGTGCCCCCCTTCACTATATTTTAGAACGTCATCCCCCCTTGCATATTTCCTACCTAAAATCACCCCACCCCTACACAGTATACGTAAAAATGGAAGGTAAATATGTTAAAACAGGTCTATACATCCACATAAAACGTGATTTGTGGGTCTACTTACTTTATAAAATTAATTTTAGAAGGATGAGACGTGCATAATTGTAAAGTATGAAGGGAAAAGCAATATCAAGTAATCGGTTCTTATATTAACGCGATCTTGAAATGATCTTCATTCCCCCCCCCCCCCCCCCCCGCCCCTGGAAACCCTAAAATTCCCCACTGGGGGAAAAAAATTCCCCACCGGTTGAGAACCACTGTTCTAGCAGGTTGGCTCAATATAACTTTTAAGCTCTTTTATGAACACCAAAGATTCTTGTTTCTAGCATATATTGAAAAATGCAGTTGTGTTGCACCTATTATGATATGGGTTACGAACAGGACAGTCCTATTTAAGATGGGGTCCATTCATGATGCCCGCTTAATGATGGAGGACTTATGATACCCGCTTTAAGATGGGTTAAATTCATGTTGACCTCGTTAGGATGAGATCAATTCATATTGGCCGCTTCTGGATGTAAATCAATTCATATTGACCGCTTTACGATGGGATCAATTCATATTGAACGCTTTACGATGGGATCAATTCATATTGGCCGCTTCTGGATGTAAATCAATTCATATTGACCGCTTTACGATGGGATCAATTCATATTGAACGCTTTACGATGGGATCAATTCATATTGACCGTTTTAGGATGAGATCAATTGATACTGACCGCTTTCAATCAATCAATCATGTGTCATGCCGGAAAGCGTGGGCGGTCATGACTCGCCATTTCACTCGATCACCAGTGTCGTAGATCAGCTCAGTGTTCCTGTCTCGTCCATGCCATGTGGCCAAGCCATCCAGGTATTTTCCTCTCGGTCTTCCTCTTGGTCTGTTCCCCTCGATCTTGCCAGTTGTCACTAAGTTCTCTAATCCATTTCTTCTCATAACATGTCCAAAAAATTTTGACTGTCTACGTTTAATTTCTCTAATCAGTGTACGATGTTCATTTGTCTCCTGTAGTACTTGGTCATTGATTTTTCTGTCTGTCCATGGTATTCTTCGCATTTTCCTCAGAAACCACATTTCTGCAGCCATCAGATGCTTTTCAGCTTTACGATGAGATTAATTCCTATTGACCGTTTTAGGATGAAATCAATTCATTTTGACCGTTTTAGGATGAGATCAATTGATACTGACCGCTTTACGATGAGATTAATTCCTATTGACCGTTTTAGGATGAAATCAATTCATTTTGACCGTTTTAGGATGGGGTCGATTCCTGATGCATAAAGCGATATGTCCTAGCATTAAAAACTGTTCAAGTTAATTTCGCACGTGAAACGTGTCTGTTATATTTTGCATCATTAGCGATACATATTATTACCTGATATATTGCCTAATAATTTTACTTCTTAGTACACGTTCAGCAGCAACCACGAACACAGTATGTGTGGCTTTGAATTTGACATGCGGTACAGCTGGGTTCACATCCCTCCCCCCGATGGAGTTAAACGGAAAAGCTGGGCTGACCCTGTCGGGTAAGTTTGTTACGAGACAAACTGGTTTCAGGTATTCTCGTAGTATCAAGCCTAATACAGTGTGTACTTATGTGGGAGATATTCAGCAGAGACATCACATGCACACTGATCTTATAATATTCTAATAGACTAGAGAAACAAACATGATGAAAACCTATTCTTTTAAAACATCTGAAAAGTTACAAAACCAATGCGACACATTACAAATATAATTGGCAATCCATTATAATTAAACCGCGTTAGTCTAGTGACTAGACTGGTGTCTGCCGGACCGATGGCTATGGGTTCCAATTCGAAGACTATTGACCTTGGCTCTCAGGTTGACTCAGCAATGAAATGCATGCCAGATGTTTTTTTTCTGAAATAAGGGCGACCGATGTGACAAGGGCCAAATATCCACAAGAGTGCCCATTGGTCTATAACATTGTGATTCTAGCAACATGTTCCGAGTACCCTGGCCTGTAAAAGACTCCTTTACTTTATTTTTATGGAGTCGTTGGGGCAGAGTCGTTAGTGTGCTTGCCTACCAAGATATTGGTTTGGTTTTAATCTCTAGCAGATACTGACTTATTTATTCCCACAATTTTCAACATTTCTTTGGAATTGTCTTGGAAGAGATCTGGCCGTCAACCTCTTATGTCATGGCATAACAATGTGAAAACCTATTACTTCACACTAAAAACGCATTATCTTCAATGATACTACCATTAACAGAGAACACATGTCTTAGAAGAATTCTAAACATCCAGTGGACAGATTTCAAAATCAATGCGAAAATAAGACAAGAGACTAAGCAAGACATTGGATCCAATTTTATAAGAAAACGCCGTTGGAACTACATCGGCCATGTTCTCAGAATAGACAAGACAAGACTCCCCTACCAAGCCCTCATATGGTCACCAGTAGGGAAAAGAAAACGGGGAAGACCAAGAGAGACCCTGCGTAGAACCATCATCAGAGAAGGCTCATTCAACAGCCAAGTGAACATCCAAGATAAACAACAAGTAGCAGCGAACCGCCGGACATGGAGTCCCATGACTTCTGCCCTATGCGCCGACTTAGGCTCAAGAGGAAAGACTAACTAACTAACTATAGATAGGACTCACAGAAGTAAAGAAAACACGTCGAGTTTAGTAGACCCACTCAATGCTGTCTTTGGGTGCAGCCGCATGGAGCGATGTGTGTGTATGTGTTCAAAATGATAAACTTTTGCGTCTTCTGGGTATAGCTGTGTCAGTGTTAGTCTGAAAATCATGCTGCAGCTTGTATGTGAGTGTCATTGTCTTTTTAAATAGGCCTTCCCTGAAAGTTCTTTCACGTGGACAATAACTGTTGTTGAGTCTGCCAAACCACTTCCTCGTGGCTTCGTCGACGTTTCTCTCTATGTCAACCACTGTGCTTGTGCTTAAATCTTAAATAAGAGACCACAGTAGCCAGGAATCAATATAAACTGAGGGTGCCAAATTATGAATTATTCTGTTTCATCTTCTAGATAACTTGCATATCATGTTCTGATGTTTTATAATGCTGTTTAGCATTATTGTCCATCAGGCGTTGGTAGTACCTTTGGTAGGGATGACTGTCACGCTCTTTTCAAGGCACATCCCCCACTGGTCAGGGCCTGACATCCAGCTCACGACTGTCGCTCCTATTAGCTGCCAGCATGCGACAGCGGCCACTCCCGGGCAAGAGCTGTGACAGGCTGCTAAGCCTGGCATGGGTAGCCGATTTGGTGTCAAACCAATCGGTCAATTAGAGTATGCCTACCCAGCATGTAAAGACAGGACTCGGCAGACTGCGCAGAAGAAATGATTGTTGAACGGGCAAAACGGCGTTTACTTGCAAAACGTTGTGGAACGTAATGAGCACGACAAGGCACGTAGAGCTCCCTGGTCATCCACTGCACCTGTATTCTTCTCAAGTCATAATGACTTATTTTGCCACTGGATTGAGATGGACTCATGCGAGAGATTGAGGTCGACTAATTGCGCAACTCTTCCTCACTTTAATCCAATTCATCGGGCAAGTCATTCTTCATCCAACTTCATATATCACCTTCAAACCCTGTGGCGATGGGCGAGCGGCGAAGCGGCAGGCGTGGGTACCCTCGCAGCTGTAGTAGTAGACCTGCACACAGGCGGCTCAGGCCATATGGTCATCTTCTACTGACCGGAGAAGCAGTAGGATTCAGCAGCCCCCTGAGCGACTGGGCAGCCCTTTATAGGAAAGCACCGCTCACCTCCATAGCATGAGGAAGGGGCTAGAAAAGGTGCTCTAAACATTGTCTGCTCCATCAATACCTAACCAGCTAGCCTCGGTTGGTGGGTACCCTATGCTGCGGTCGACATACAATGCAAAAAAAACATTACCTAACCAGCTAGCCTCGGTTGGTGGGTACCCTATGCTGCGGTCGACATACAATGTAAAAAACAGGTAAAGCTAAAAGAGTAGACCATATTCCCTTAACCTGGACTGTTTATCAGCGACACGCTAAGAAATTAAACCACTTCCACACAGTCTGCCTTAGGAAGCTATTGAAGATTAAATGGCAAGACAAGATCTCATACACTGAAGTTCTAGCAAGAGCGTCCATGCCCAGTATCCACACTCTACAAATGAAGAATCGATTCGCCGGACTGGTCACTTAACTCCCATGCTAGATCACAGGCTCCCTAAACAAATATTTTACGGCTAGTGGCGTTGTGGTAAACGCTCCCAAAGCGGCCAGAGGTAACGTTTTAAAGACACTGAAAATCTCACTGACTGCTTTTGGAATTCATCTTGACACCTGGGAGACTGCAGCCAAATACCGAAATTCGTGGCGTACATCATTACGCAAAGGTACAGTCACTTGTGAAGAACCAGGACTGCAAGAGTTGTGAAGAAAAGACTGGACAACAGAAAAATCATTGCAGGAGAACCTTCTCCTGGAACGTCAATCATTCTTTGCCCACAATGTCAAAGAAAATTTCGAGCCAAAATAGGCCTAATCAGCCATCTTAGAACTCACGGCTCCATACTTTCAACTCCTCTTGATTAAATGAATTGTCATCATCATTCTTGATGGACAAACAACAAAAACAACAACCGTCAGAGAGGCAACAGCAATAGTTGAGACTTCATACGGATTCACCGATAACTGAAACAGTGACTGACGAGCCACGGTGAATGTGCCTGCTGCAATTTTGTCCATTATCATAGGCATGCTTCTTGCCTTTTAGGCTCGAATCTCATCTTGCAAAAGCCAGTCATTGATCTCTCTGTGGTGTGGGCATGGCTCACCATTGGTGCAGGATATGTAGTGCAGCCCACGATAAACTTAAGTAGCGAAATCCTGCACTCTCCGCTGAGATGCGAACTTGGGTATATCTACATAACTAAATGAAATGATCAATAATAATGATGACAACTGTCTCTGCCAGTTGTATTTACAACAGACCTGAAAACTGATGTGCTGTCTAAAGTGGTAACTAGATAATTTCCTGATAAATTATTGATTGCAGACAGTTATCATGATTTGCAGCAATTAGTGGATGCGTTTATTGTACACAAAGTTAGAATTAAATTGTAAGAAAGCAAAAATTATGGTAATCTCCAGCAAGAAAGAAACATCACACTGTAACATCAAAGTAAATCGGCCAATTCTAAAACAGGTGACTCGATACAAATATTTGGAACAGTCATAACAGCTGATGGGAGATACTGTGTAGCAATTAGAACAAGAATCGACATGGTAAATGTAATATTTTGTAAGATGGAAAAAAAAGCCTACCAATAAAAAGTCTGTCATCTACAAAGAAAAATATTGTTGAAGTGTTATATATAAAGTATATTGTCATATGCATGTGAGATCTGGACAATAGGCAGACGATCTAAGTGACTGCAGTGGTGTCTAAAGAAAACGCAAAGAATACCGTGGACGAGCAGAAAAACAAATTAGACAAATCTTCAAGAAACACACGAAAATAGTAAATTTATTAGAGAAATTAAACATAAACAGTAACATTTGATGGGAAAATACAAGGGGGAGGTCAAATATTTAAAGATAGCAAACTGTGGAGATGCAGGATTGCCCACGCCATTTGGCATAGACCTGTATGACGAATCATGAATCCATGCTTTGCAGGGTTGTAGTCCTTCAACTATGTAACATTCCCTTGTTACATCCCTTTTTATAGGGTGTCATGAGGTATTTGAGAATAATAATAGCGCAGTCTTTGGAAGTTTGTTGTCTGGTCTTGTGGTTATGTGTTCAAATCCTACTCGAGGCGAGGATGTTAACAATAATTGACCTGGGCTCCTAGTTCAACTTTCAAAAAAGTAATGACGTTCGAACATCACAATGACCACATGACCCAGCCATTGCCAACTGAGCTTCTGCAAATAATGTGGCTAACACAATATATCTAACACACCTTAAGGCCCGTAAAATTATTTTACACTATTTTAATATTTTCAACACGTCTCATGGTGTTCTAGTGTCGCTTTCTTTACTTGTTACTGAGGGTTTCGTTTTCAACTGGTATACATCCGTAAACAACAACAGTACACTCGCAATTAACATAGTCACAAGACATATGTACATACATTTCCAGAACCCCCACCCACATGGGTTGCTGTTTAGCCGCGTCCACATCCAACTTTGCCAGACTTGGTGCCTATGACCCAGGACTGGAAATATGGGGATGTGAAAATCTGGAACTATCGTTCAAGGTATTGTGAAATAGTTGCCCTGTTTAATTTGTTTCGTACATTCTGTATTATTTGATTAACCATACGATGAACACTCGCAATCATTAAATGTGTCCAGTCCTCATTGCCTTATTCTTCACATACATCAATAAAAACAAAGTAGTGGCAAATGGCAAACTACTGAACATAAACTTGCCAATAGATCACAACAGAAATAAACGATGGTGTTAACTGCAACGCCCTGTAAAGGATAAGAAACTAACTAACATCAATACAAAAGAACACTACTATATCAAGCTTTGGTGAAAAATTGAAGGAGAGAAAGCGAAAACTACAGACCAGAACACAGTATAAGTGGTAGGAACGTGCCGACCAGCATTTTCATTGGACATGGGACATTGTAGAGTTAGAGCACAGAGTCCAAAGTCGCAATGACCTGCAACTAAAGAGCATCCAAGAAAACCCCAAAGCATGCTAATCAAATCTGCCCTGACTTCGCCGGAAAAAGAGGAAGACAGAAAATATGGCCCACGTGTGCTACCATTCGAGACAAGCTCTACGGGAACAGTGAAGACCTCAATAGAACCTTCCTGTTTATGACCCTTGCCGGAATACACACACATAACAAACTCTGAACAAGAAGGAAACCATGCATCGAATATTTGTTCACGGAAAAACCCTTTCTTTATTGGTCTGCCTGTATAACTGTTGTGAGGTTTTTTGTGGGTTTATAGAGAACTACAGAAGTTCCAATGAGTGAAGTTCTATAAAGTATATCTCTCTATAAAAGATACAGGTTAGTAACAGCAAGTGTTGTCTAGAGGTATTGATATTTATTCTCGCATAACCCTTGTAGAGAAACCATTCAGAATTTTGGCTCATCGAGTACCCCCACTGTGAGAAATTAGACCTAAGTTAAGTTCTACACAGAATTATTTATTGATGATTTCTCTTCTAGGCCATATATAGAGATCTTGGCAGTTAGCCACAGTAACCAATGAAAGCAGTTCTCTCATCTTTCAGCTGACTGTGCTCTGGTCGCCAACCTCATGTTTGATCTCATTAAGTATTTCAAGTGACACAAGACACTTGGACAAATGATCACATTGACAATTGTACCATTGTAGTGAACATAAACAACAACAACTGTATTCTACACTGGTTGAACAAGACATCAACATGAGAAGATCTTGACAACAGTTGGACAAACATTCACAAAGAATGATCACACCAACAGATTAGACAAGTCATACATCATGGAAGATACTTGATAACAACCACACAGAACTTCCACAATATCTGTAACAAGCTTTATTAATGACCCATGTGTCAAGTGAAGACTCAGGCTTCATATTGTCAACATTCACATTTCAAAATATAAGTTTATATGTAATCTCATTGACATAATTATGAGCCTAAATACAACACCCAATCCCCACAGAAACATTAATCTAAATAAACCCTCCTCCTTCACATCTCTACACCATAGGTTATCCTACACCACAACACTTTAATCATGCTATCACTTTTCCAACCGTCAAATGAGGAAACACATGATAAACCTATAGCCGGGCACAAGTATAGGGAGACACTGCTATACTGATCCGTGTACCGTCTTTTAGCACCAATGAAGGTGTTGGGAATGTCTCAGGTTTCAGCTTTCCCCATAATGTTTTTCCAGTTCAGGCTATTCCCTACTTTGACTAGTCCGAAGCAAGTGACAAACATGTCCTTCCGAAGGGTGAGTAGACTGTTCGCAAAGTTGATAATTTGGGATTTAGTTTTACTTTTCAGTAGATGAAGATCTAAAAACTATTATGTCCCATCATTCTTCTCTGCCAATCTATCTCCCACAAAAGGTTCTGATGTAACTGAATCACCACACCTAATTATCACTAATCCATTTTTGGGAATTTGCTCTATGTATTAACTTCTGCTCCTTTAGCTTTCAGCCAATATTAATAATAAGCTGTGATATGGTCAGCTCCAAGTGCACCTTTAATGTCCACTCTTAGCCAGTAGTGACATGCTGAAAACCAGGTAATCTCTCCTCTTAAGGTTTTCTTCTTGAATTTATCTTGAAGATATAGCCTGGGCTTTTACAAAATTGGAGAGTATCCCTGTTTTAGGCTTCTCATCAAAGACCATTTCTTCAGTGCCAACTGTATAGGCCAGAATTAGTGGATTCAGGCTGAACATTTGCAACCTGTTGTTCATGTGGTACTTTTTGGAGTATGACTTTTCAGCTGGAGTTGAAGCTAGAGCTCAGGACTTCCCTGGAGTTGTCCTGGTAATTGAAGGCCTCCCCCATCGTCCTCATTCTCTGTTAATAAACAAAGGCGCAACATGTGTTTTACATCTGTTTAAACTTGGTCATAGTTATACAGTACTATCACAGATTCAGAGAGGAATGGGAGGGGCAGGGGGAGTGTGATATTCGAACACCCGCCTCTCACTGATGATGAAGTGCAATTTTATTTGGGGGTTTGGGGTGATATCTTTTCTCCAGGTTCATCCCCAAAACCGTGAAGTCATAGGCACATACTCCTAATCAGAGGCAGCTTCACACAATTATCTTGTAAATTCTCACAATGAGTAGATCACAGGGACCAGTGTACCATGAGAACAGACAGTGTGATTAAGCACCAAGAAGTAGGCATTGTATGGCAGAAATCATGCACTAGAAATGCTTTCACATGTGGAATACACATAATGAAAGAAAACATGAATTTTCCCTGACAAATAGCATGAGCCTTCCCATGTATTCATCTGACAGACACTGTAGGTTAATTTCTACAGTGCAATGCAGTCCTGCAAACATGGATATAATAAGCGTCTTTACTTTTACAAATATGAGAAGTTAATTATATAATTACCATCTCATTCACCCAAACATTCTCAGCCATTATAAGGGAGAAATTACATGCAGTATGTAGCATCACACATTCTGAAACAGAACTGCCAAAGGTAACTCTCAAGAGCAATGTACAGTTTGGTTAAGAATGGTCATGATAGGCACTAAACGAATGTTCAGAGCGTACCAAGGTTTTGCAATATGCATTGAGCGTAGTTTACAGTCATAAGCATATGCAAATCATCAAATCAGACAGACAATAGACATGGTAAGAATGTTTCACTGCGGTAGACATGACAGGTTTTGAGCAGCAGTTTTAGAGTCACTGTACAACGAAGTTCTGTCTTCTTTCACATTTTCTCAAGAAAATACTCGGCCATTCGTCTCTCTCTCACTTCATCAGGTTTACACATAACATATTAAATGATTTAGGTACCTGAAGTGCAGATGACCACATCTTAAAGAATGCTTTTGGGCAAGTTTTACCACTGCATCTTGAATACGTTCTTACGGGATGGAATCAAGGCTTCGACTGGCGGGCTAATTATGTATTAAGGAGCGTTACCAGCCCAAGGGTTACCCAATCAAATTGAGTCCCCACCATTCATCTTCCTTCCCCTAAACTAGAATCTTCGATTCTATTTTTAGTTAGGGTATCAAGACGGCTTACTGTGGTTAACTACTAAGTATTGAGAAATGTAAATGGACTGGGGATGCGAACGTCTGAAGACATCATGCTACATAGCCTCCCAATAAAAACTGTCATTGATAAAATGACTGATAGGTCAGGCGTTCACAGTTCCCAGATCCTTTAAGTGGTGTCATCATTTACTCCCTATCTCCCATTACTCCAACAAGGGCTGTGCATATGGAACCAATTGACCTTTCCTTTAAAAAAAAAATCTGCTCCAATATTCATCAGTCATGAATTTGGTGGCATCTGCAAAGACCATGAAGTTAGTCCTGCATGAAGTTCCATTTAGTCACTGGAAGTTTGAAGGGTTATGACCACACTTATCAGTGAACTGCTCTCCAACTCATTTCTGACAATGCTCCACAGTCAAACTCCATGCTATTTTTCCTGTCCATGATGAATGATCTCTCAGAGTCACACACTTTCAAAGCATGAGTAGACCATTGAGATTCATTATGAGAAGTAATGGTTTTGCAATTAAACCAACTTCCAGATGAAGTTTTAAGAGAATGGTTGCATTCCATGTGTCTCTCCTTTTCATCTTTATCAGAACTTCATTCTTCCCTTCGCCACAGGAGAATGATAATCCTGTGAGAGTGTTTTGACTGAACAACTTTCTCCAACAGTAATCTTGGTATTTGGAACTGGGTTAAAATTTTTGATCATCACCGGAGCAAAGACAATCACTTCCGGGTGAACTGTATAGCAGCCGCTGCAGAACTTAAGACTAAAATCTACTAGTGCAGATTTGGTTAGCGTTGGACACAGGGTCTACCTTTCCAATAAGCCTCTTGTGTTTGCAGATAGTAGCAATTTCCCATTATATTTCCTTGACTTATTTCTGTAGTCTTACCATAGATTTAGAGGTGCACTTATTGGCTGAGATTTCCTCATTCCGTTAGGCCTCTATTTTGTTGTGTTGTGAGAAGTGACAGCTTTTTCTCTCCTTAGTTGCTCTATTTTCTAACGTAGCAACTGAATTTCTAGCTGCAGCCAGACTGTGACATCTACTACTACTAATATAGAATTCCAGGTGGAGTTTCCAACTAGTTGTCATCAGCCATGCTTGAGCTAAAGCTTTTGAGTGGCTGGAGTATCCGTTCTTTCTCTCCCACATGAGCAAAACGTTTACTATTTGGCGAATATAAGGCGTTTCTTCTCAGCAATAGAGAAGGTCCGTCATTATCACACACCTTTGAAGGGTTGTGATTATGTGGGTATAGCTTCTTGGAAGCAATTTTACTGACTTTGAGGACATGACTGGCCAGGTCTTGTGTTATACCTCGCATCTCAGTAATAATATAAGATTCCACTGCGGAATGCATGGTTCTTATTATGTAAAGAGTCGACTGCTGAATTGCAGGGATCTTTACCTTGAAAGTAGTCAGCTGTTTAAGAACAGTGATCTTTCGTTGTGTATAGAATGTCAACTGCTGGAGTTGCAGTGATCTCTACCATATAAGAGTTAACTGTTTAAGAACAGTAATCCTTATTAGTCCACTCCATCGCAGACTTTGCTCTTGTCTAGAACTGAGCTACATTCCTACCATTTTCCAGGCAGAAAAGTCTTCCCAATTGAGAATGAAAAAGGAGAAAGACATTTAGTTACACTAACTTTGTCCGCCCTTTAATCTCCACCATTTTCCAGGCATAAATGCTTTCTCAACTGAGGATGAATTGACGGCAGACGTCGGAGACGGATCCTGTTTTATCTCTTCATGACATTTTTCAGGTTGTCCACGTTATGCTCCTAGTCGTATGATACGCCAATGACATCAGGTTGGTTATCAATCGTTTCCCAGACACATACTCTGCGTACGCTCTCCACTGCCATATGAATGGCCAGGGGTCCAGTTATTTTGATGGCCTTCCTGGAGATTCAATGAGTTCACTCCTGGTGACGTGGATCATAGTACACCAGAGATCACACCATCGAACAATAGACTAATGTCTTATAGACACCAGACTGTGGTCGGGTCATGAGTGACTGACCATGACATCAGGTAGAATCCTCCCTTCATCTCGTCCATCACGTATCAAGTACGCTTAAGAATACCACTACCTCAGGAATGGCAAGTGACTGACTTGATAAGGATGTTTCTCCTGGAGATTCAATCGTGCTTACCTTCTCCGCAACGTGATCAAGGTCACTGACAAGGTCACACACTGAAGAATAAACCCAACGTCGAATTGACACTGGACATTAGCCGGTACGAATACTGACTATACTGAGAGAGATTGCCAGTGAGGTGTCTTAATGGTTGCCCAAGTTTTCCATCAGGGTTCACACTCTCTGCTCTCAGTGTTGCCAACATGTTATGGGGACTGAGGAATTAAGTACCCACTATATGATGTGATGCAGTGATATTAAAATGTAAATACACTAATTCCCCTTTCTCCCATGCTAGCCAATAGGGTTAAAAATGGAGTAGACCCCCTATTAATTCCCTGGATCAAGTGTCTTAATTTATCTCAAGAAAAATCAAATTTATCCTGAAATTAGCTGTCTATGTTTTTTAAAAATAATTTGTGTCTTCTGGGTCTCAGGTACCTTTATCTGATACTCATTGTGAACAACAGCATGCCCAGAATTAAACAACATCATTGACAGTCCATTACATCAGCCCATTCAGAAACACAACATTATCATGGGTATATCAAACATGTTGACCCATAAGATAATTAACATTTTTGTTCAACTACATTGTACAATGTGACATTTGTGAACAGTGATACATGCAATATTACCACCATTGATGAAACAACCACCACCCGAGATTTACTTGTGGGTTTAAACATCTGGACCTTTTGTCCACATTTATGTGACGAGATCCATTAACCACATCATAAAACTCTAAGCAATAGGTTTAATTTTGCGAGAGGTCCCGGGTTCAAATCCCGGACGAGCGCCCAACATGTGAGGTTTTTGTGGGTTTATAGAGAACTACAGAAGTTCCAATGAGTGAAGTTCTATAAAGTATATCTCTCTATTAAAGATACATGTTAGTAACAGCAAGTGTTGTCTAGAGGTATTGATATTTATTCTCGCATAACCCTTGTAGAGAAACCATTCAGAATTTTGGCTCATCGGGTACCCCCACTGTGAGAAATTAGACCTAAGTTAAGTTCTACACAGAATTATTTATTGATGATTTCTCTTCTAGGCCATATATAGAGATCTTGGCAGTTAGCCACAGTAACCAATGAAAGCAGTTCTCTCATCTTCCAGCTGACTGTGCTCTGATCGCCAACCTCATTTTTGATCTCATTAATTATTTCAAGTGACACAAGACACTTGGACAAATGATCACATTGACAATTGTACCATTGTAGTGAACATAAACAACAACAACTGTATTCTACACTGGTTGAACAAGACATCAACATGAGAAGACCTTGACAACAGTTGGACAAACATTCACAAAGAATGATCACACCAACAGATTAGACAAGTCATACATCATGGAAGATACTTGATAACAACCACACAGAACTTCCACAATATCTGTAACAAGCTTTATTAATGACCCATGTGTCAAGTGAAGACTCAGGCTTCATATTGTCAACATTCACATTTCAAAATATTAGTTTATATGTAATCTCATTGACATAATTATGAGCCTAAATACAACACCCAATCCCCACAGAAACATTAATCTAAATAAACCCTCCTCCTTCACATCTCTACACCATAGGTTATCCTACACCACAACACTTTAATCATGCTATCACTTTTCCAACCGTCAAATGAGGAAACACATGATAAACCTATAGCCGGGCACAAGTATAGGGAGACACTGCTATACTGATCCGTGTACCGTCTTTTAGCACCAATGAAGGTGTTGGGAATGTCTCAGGTTTCAGCTTTCCCCATAATGTTTTTCCAGTTCAGGCTATTCCCTACTTTGACTAGTCCGAAGCAAGTGACAAACATGTCCTTCCGAAGGGTGAGTAGACTGTTCGCAAAGTTGATAATTTGGGATTTAGTTTTACTTTTCAGTAGATGAAGATCTAAAAACTATTATGTCCCATCATTCTTCTCTGCCAATCTATCTCCCACAAAAGGTTCTGATGTAACTGAATCACCACACCTAATTATCACTAATCCATTTTGGGAATTTGCTCTATGTATTAACTTCTGCTCCTTTAGCTTTCAGCCAATATTAATAATAAGCTGTGATATGGTCAGCTCCAAGTGCACCTTTAATGTCCACTCTTAGCCAGTAGTGACATGCTGAAAACCAGGTAATCTCTCCTCTTAAGGTTTCTTCTTGAATTTATCTTGAAGATATAGCCTGGGCTTTTACAAAATTGGAGAGTATCCCTGTTTTAGGCTTCTCATCAAAGACCATTTCTTCAGTGCCAACTGTATAGGCCAGAATTAGTGGATTCAGGCTGAACATTTGCAACCTGTTGTTCATGTGGTACTTTTTGGAGTTTGACTTTTCAGCTGGAGTTGAAGCTAGAGCTCAGGACTTCCCTGGAGTTGTCCTGGTAATTGAAAGGCCTCCCCCATCTTCCTCATTCTCTGTTAATAAACAAAGGCGCAACATGTGTTTTACATCTGTTTAACATGGTCATAGTTATACAGTACTATCACAGATTCAGAGAGGAATGGGAGGGGCAGGGGGAGTGTGATATTCGAACACCCGCCTCTCACTGATGATGAAGTGCAATTTTATTTGGGGGTTTGGGGTGATATCCTTTCTCCAGGTTCATCCCCAAAACCGTGAAGTCATAGGCACATACTCCTAATCAGAGGCAGCTTCACACAATTATCTTGTAAATTCTCACAATGAGTAGATCACAGGGACCGGTGTACCATGAGAACAGACAGTGTGATTAAGCACCAAGAAGTAGGCATTGTATGGCAGAAATCATGCACTAGAAATGCCTTCACATGTGGAATACACATAATGAAAGAAAACATGAATTTTCCCTGACAAATAGCATGAGCCTTCCCATGTATTCATCTGACAGACACTGTAGGTTAATTTCTACAGTGCAATGCAGTCCTGCAAACATGGATATAATAAGCGTCTTTACTTTTACAAATATGAGAAGTTAATTATATAATTACCATCTCATTCACCCAAACATTCTCAGCCATTATAAGGGAGAAATTACATGCAGTATGTAGCATCACACATTCTGAAACAGAACTGCCAAAGGTAACTCTCAAGAGCAATGTACAGTTTGGTTAAGAATGGTCATGATAGGCACTCAACGAATGTTCAGAGCGCACAAAGGTTTTGCAATATGCATTGAGCGTAGTTTACAGTCATAAGCATATGCAAATCATCAAATCAGACAGACAATAGACATGGTAAGAATGTTTCACTGCGGTAGACATGACAGGTTTTGAGCAGCAGTTTTAGAGTCACTGTACAACGAAGTTCTGTCTTCTTTCACATTTTCTCAAGAAAATACTCGGCCATTCGTCTCTCTCTCTCACTTCATCAGGTTTACACATAACATATTAAATGATTTAGGTACCTGAAGTGCAGATGACCACATCTTAAAGAATGCTTTTGGGCAAGTTTTACCACTGCATCTTGAACACGTTCTTACGGGATGGAATCAAGGCTTCGACTGGCGGGCTAATTATGTATTAAGGAGCGTTACCAGCCCAAGGGTTACCCAATCAAATTGAGTCCCCACCATTCATCTTCCTTCCCCTAAACTAGAATCTTCGATTCTATTTTTAGTTAGGGTATCAAGACGGCTTACTGTGGTTAACTACTAAGTATTGAGAAATGTAAATGGACTGGGGATGCGAACGTCTGAAGACATCATGCTACAACTGTGTATGTATGTGTTTGCATGTGTGTTCATATGTGTATGTCTCTTTGTGCATGCAATGTCGAACCAAGGGCCCATGTGTGTGTACAATATCTTTATCAACGCAACTGTCAGTAACGAGGATTAGGACCTAAGTGGGTATTGACACATGGCAATAGGAATCCACTTTCTGCATCTCATGATGAATTTGACGAGGACATAAAGGCTGTCTTTAAATATAAACACACAAACACACCAGCACACACACACACACACACACACGCACGCACACACACGCACACACGCGCGCACACGTGCACACGCGCACACGCGCACGCACGCGCGCACACACGCGCGCACACACACTCACACACACACACACGTACACACACACGTACACGTATGTAGTACGTATACGTCCATCCACCCACCCATCCATTCATCCATCCAGCCATCGACGAGTTGCACCAAGAGAAAAAGTGTTGAAGTGATACATAGAACCTGTACTGTCATGTGAGTGTAAAAAGTTGACAACAAGCAGAAAAGCTGAGAAACATCTGATGGCAGTGGAAATGTGGTTTCTGAGGGAAATTCAAAGAATACCCTAGACATACAGCAAAACCAATCAGCTTGTCCTACGACGAAAAAAACACTTATTAGTGAAATGAGACGTAGACAGTTAAGATCTTTTAGAGCACGTTATGAGAAGAAATAATCTAGAAAACATTGTGACAACTGGCAAGTTTGAGGGGACAAGAATCAGGAAAAGGTAGAGAGATGAGTATCTGGATGGTTTAGCCACATGGCCTAATCAAGACATGACCACAGAGCTGATCCATGATTCTGGTGATTGTGTCAGATGGCAAACTATGACCGTCCACGCTTATCGCCATGGATCATGTGACCTCACATAGAGCTGACCCACGATTCTGGTGATTGTGTCAGATGGCAAACTATGACCACACATGCTTATCGCCATGGATCATGTGACCTCACATAGAGCTGATCCAGGATTCTGGTGATTGTGTCAGATGGCAAACTATGGCCGTCCACGCTTATCGCCATGGATCATGTGACCTCTCATAGAGTTGATCCACGATTCTGGTGATTGTATCAGATGGTAAAATATGACCGTCCACGCTTATCGCCATGGATCATGTGACCTCTCATAGAGCTGACCCACGATTCTGGTGATTGTGTCAGATGGCAAACTATGACCGTCCACGCTTATCGCCATGGATCATGTGACCTCACATAGAGCTGACCCACGATTCTGGTGATTGTGTCAGATGGCAAACTATGACAGCCCACGCTTATCGCCATGGATCATGTGACCTCACATAGAGCTGACCCACGATTCTGGTGATTGTGTCAGATGGCAAACTATGACCACACATGCTTATCGCCATGGATCATGTGACCTCACATAGAGCTGATCCAGGATTCTGGTGATTGTGTCAGATGGCAAACTATGACAGCCCACGCTTATCGCCATGGATCCAGGATTCTGGTGATTGTGTCAGATGGCAAACTATGACCGCCCACGCTTATCGCCATGGATCCAGGATTCTGGTGATTGTGTCAGATGGCAAACTATGACCGTCCACGCTTATCACCATGGATCCAGGATTCTGGATTTTGTGTCAGATGGCAAAATATGACAGCCCACGCTTATCGCCATGGATCCAGGATTCTGGTGATTGTGTCAGATGGCAAACTATGACCGTCCACGCTTATCGCCATGGATATTGAGTAAGATTATATTACATGAAAATTGCGAGCGCGTACGCACGCACGCACGCTCACATGCACGCTCGCACGCACGCTCACACGCACGCTCGCACGTACGCACGTACGCACGCACGCCCGTGTGTGTGGGTGTGTGTGTACATATTATACACACATACTCTTTCCTGCTAGCAAATTACATTCTTACGCTTTGACTCTCACACACTTAACACATATGGAAAGTGACAGCTATCTATTACATTCTCAATTTTCCCGGTTGTAGACTTGGATGTGCGGGGGCCGACTGGAGTTAATCCCATGTTCACATATAGCTCACATGTACAGACCCCATTTCCCATACAAATGGGTCGGCAAACCTCACATATATCAACGAAACTGTCTCCGTGTAGCCGAAGTGTGGATGGACCAGTATAAATTGTTTTACCAACACAGGGTGTCTAATTTACAGGTTAGTATTCTCTAGCTCTCTCTCCCTCCCCTCTCTTCTCTCTCTCTCTCTATCTCTGTGTGTGTCTCTCACTGTGTCTCTCTCTATCTATTTCTATCTCGTTATGTCTGTCTGTCTGTCTGTCTGTCTGTCTGTCTGTCTGCCTGCCTGCCTGCCTGCCTGCCTGCCTGCCTGCCTGCCTGCCTGCCTGCCTGCTTGCTTGCTTGCTTGCTTGTTTGTTTGCTTGTGTTCGCTGGTTATGAACTCCAGCGTGAAGTCCTGTTTGCCGGATGAAGACATCTTGTTGTCCAACATCAGTGCGATATCATACCGGACTGAGGTTTGAGTGAGTATCTGTTGTCCCATGACTGGCTTATTGGTGTGCAGACTGGTGGTTCCTCGCCGTGCAGTCAGATACTCTCCGACCTCGCAAGAATCAGCGATCCTACTACGTTAGCCAGGACCCCGAAGGGACCTGTTGCCCAGGATGCACGACTAGGACGTGTAGTAGGTATTGGCCAGTTTAGAGCCTTGCCCTGTTGCGTTGGAAACACCTCTGCGTCCCTTTCTTTCTTTCTTTCTTTCTTTCTTTCTTTCTTTCTTTCTTTCTTTCTTTCTTTCTTTCTTTCTTTCTTTCTTTCATTCTTTCTTTCTTTCTCTCAATATCTCTCTCTCTCTCTCTCTCTCTCTCTCTCTCTCTCTCTCTCTCTCTCTCTCTCTCTCTCTCTCTCTCTCTCTCTCTCTCTCTCTGCATCAAACGTAAGTTACAAATCATTTTTACAAAAGATTCACAACTAACCAGCTAGTCAGCCAGCTAGCCAGCCAGCCAGCCAGCTAGCCAGCTAGCCAGCCAACCAATCTATCAGAGCGTGCTGAACAATTGTTCAGCTAAGCTTGCTTAGATCCATTAACTCTCAGTATTTCACGAGCACGATAAATTTGATCTGTCAGTTTTGTCTGCTGTTTACTTCAGGCAGCTGACAAGTGAAAAGACACCACTGGATTTTGGCATTGAGATAAATAGCCGGAAGACCTGGCTACAACGTATAATTGAGACAAGAACATATACCTGATCCAGGGTCTCCGAGAATCGTGTGAGATGGTCAAACATGGCCGCCCACACCTATCGGCATCGCATGTGGTGATGATAATGGCTTACTGTTTAGTTATGCTATTATATTCGTTTTCTCCTCCTCCGTTTACTTCTCCTCCTCCTCCTTCGTTTATGTTGCGAGGAAGGTGCGTCACACCTTAGTTAAGGAGAAAATGAAAATTGTGCACATGGCTGTCCAACAGTAGCAGCAGGGCCAGTGGATGTCGTGGGAAGAGGTAATGCAGAAGTCCATTACATGGAGTAATAACTGACGCATGACACCACTGCGCCTAAGTTTCGTCGTCCGATCAATCTACGATATCCTGTCATCAGCTGCCAACCTGGTCAAGTGGGGTAAATCCGCCGACCCGTAAACTCCAATATGTAAAGGGGAAATTGCGGACACTTAGAATGTGTGCTGTATGCATGCAGAGTAGCCCTTTATCAGGATCGATTAACATGGTGCTACAATCAAGTACTCACAGTGATGGCGGCCGTAGGGGATGAAGAAAGGATGCCGGTGAACAGAGGGAACTGCCGGGTCGATGCAAATTTACTTCGTCAGAGGTGGACAGAAACGTAAAGACAAGGGAGACTTACCGTCCATCTTCGATGGCGCGGACGACTGGGAACTGGCTGTTTACCTGAAAGGCCGTGACGATTACCCGGCAGTGACCCAATCGTTTCGATTGCGATCTGACATCTTATTGCACGCCTTGTCTGCTGAACAGCTTGCGCTGATCAAGCTGACTGTCCCATACCAGTGGAAAATCTAGGAGCAGCGCATTAACAAGATGAAGTACAGCAACATGTAGCAAGACTGATGCATGAAGAATATACTGTCAAGCCATTCAACGTAGAAGTAGGAGCGAAGTCTAATCTCTCACTCCGTGTATGACGTGATTAAGCAGTTGGACTTTACAGGAAGCAACTTGGTGAAGCTGCCTAAAAGGCCTAGTGCTGGATCTGTAACTCTGAATAGGGCACATCAGTACAGTAATATGGTTCACGTTCTGTCTGCAAATCGCATTTTAGCCAAAGAGTAACATCGAAAGCAGCTAATGTCTCAGCTAAGATCTAGAACTTGTACTATCTCGTGTCGCCTGTGTGACCATCCCTCCAAATGAGTGCAGGGCATTTGGGACTCTGCAGTATGGAGAAAACACCGCTATTGTAGCAGTCGAAGAAATCAAATGTCGTCCTAAGTTCAACCTCCAGACAGTCGTGGTGTTAATAGTCTCGCGAGTCTTGCCGCATTCTGCAGCAGAGATGGGGTGAAGGTTGAGGAGCCTATAACCAAGTAGTCCAGAGGAAGAGATGCCTTCCTGGAGATGAACGTTTTATTGGAGATGAGCGGCTTCCTGGAGATGAACGGCTTCCTGGAGATGAGCGGCTTAAGTTACCAGGCAACTTGCTCCCTAGTCTTTGGCCTCTCGATACATTAAACGTTATGCGCTTAGGAAAGTGTCCTCCCCCGGTATTTTCGTTTAACAGCAGTGTGATTTATTGTTGTTTCATCAACTGCCACAATTAAATACTACCTAAACGGGATTCAGAGATGCAGTTAAGGATTAATTAATAATATTAATTAAATACCCAAATGCCTGTATCTCAAAAACTAGAGCTGCTACAGTCACATAACTGTGATATTTTGATTTAGCAAGCCTCATTTGTGCAAACTGGGGTATAAAATGTTTGGTACCAAGAAAAACATTTGTTAAAGAACCGTGAATTTATCATAGAACTTATTTCAAACATGAGACTAAGAAAAATGTATGTCCTTCACCACGCACACGTTTGGAGACATGTGCTGCCTTTCATTGTCTTTGTATCATTATCTTTTGTCCTTGCTTTCTTTATTATTGTTTTCATTTTTCATAATATTGCATTTTGGGTTTTCCATGTTTCTAGATTTGCTCAGTATTCTGAAATTTATGTTATTGGTTTCAACTAACCTAAACTGTTGTTGTGTAGTTATTTCAATATTTGTATTATTTTCATATTCCTCTCATCATCATCATCATCAAGTGCCGTGCCAGCTGGCGTAGGCGTTCATAGCTCTCCACAGATCTCGGTCTGTGGTGTTCTGGATCAACTCCGTTGATAGCATTCCTCCATGCCACCGTCTCAATCCATCCAGCATCATTTCTCTTGGTCTGCCTCTGCCTATGCCTCTCCTCAGTCAGTGCTAATTTTAAATATGTAAATCTATTGCAGCTGTTTTCGGGTACAGTATACAAGTAACAATCGGTGAATGTGTTTCTGATCCCTATGTATTTAATTATTTGAAAACCGTTACTTACTGCAGTATATGTAATTGTTTGTACTTAGACCAGAATATTCTTCTTCAAATATACTTTATTATGTTTATTAATCAATGGTTTTAATTTGTTCCAGCAGGAAACAGTCGATATTGGTGACGTCAGTGAGAGGAAAGCACTCAGAGAAAAGCTCAAATGTCGATCGTTCGACTGGTATGTTAAAGAGATCTACCCTGATATCTACATTCCCATCAACACGACAGCAATAGGCAGAGTGAGTGTATCATTTCTCTTCTCATCATCGTCGTCTTGACTGGTGCTGAAGTTCCCTGATCATGTCCCTTTATTGTCCCTTAAATCAATAGCTCTCTTCACATATTAAAAACTCGAGTCGCATCGCCTTTGCCTGCGTGTGTGATATACTTGTTTCTTTGGCGTATTGTTTCTCTTGCCTGTCTGTATTTTCACTAGTAGATCTTCAAGTGTCATACTGAAGCAATGACAAGATAAAAAGACCGCTATGCCCCGTTATTTGACAATGAAAGGACAGACCGGCATGTTATGGTGTGACCATGACAAGACATATCGGCCATGTCTCATATATTATGATCATGACATGACACACGAAACCTCTATGTCTCATGATCATAACAAGACACATGAACTTCCATTTCCAATATTATGAGTATGATGAGACACATGAACCTCCTTGTCGCATATTGTGGACCATGACACATGAACCTCTATGTCATTATATTATGGGTATGACAAGACACTTAAACCTTCTTACCTCATACTGTGATCATTCATTCATTCAGTAGCATGTTCTTGGCAGAACCTCGCTACCATTACCACCTTTCGGAAAACTTCCAAGTCATAGGCAAGATGTCCCGCGTCCGATACACCAATCTGGAAATCACCTGTCACATCCTGCACCCATCTTCTCTTTGACCATCCTCTTCCTCTCTTTCCGGGCGTATTTGTTCTCTGCAAAGTTTGCAATACGTTTCAAGTGACCAACATGTTTTAATTTTCTTTGTTTTATTGTCTTGAATAGCCAACCTTCTTCAATATATTTCATATTGTGACTCAGACAAGACACAACACGTCCATGTCTCATAATGTGCCCATGACAAGACTACACCTCCATGTCTGATTGTGAGACAGTGAAAAGAAAGAATATCCCCCATGTATCATAATGTAACAATATGCACATGTGATTTGATTTCTGTCCAGCTGGCTGTTATTCTTCTTTGATAACACCTCATAATATGCACTGATTACATCATCTCTATAAAATGTCTTTTATGTATGGCCTGTTTCCGAACCGAATATTGGCATGTGTAGTAAGTAATCTTTTCTTCAGTTCAGTACAGGTGTTATTTAATGTTAGAAATAAGTTATCTCCTACAGAATGCTCTTTGGCTGCTATATTCTGATGTGGACCAGATTTAGGAACTTCTATACTTAATCAATAGCCTTTCCCTGGAAGCTAATATGTATGTCTTGGGTTGTTTGACACATAATTTTTTGTTTAACAACATTTTTCTTCATGCCAATTAGCTTAACTGTATCTTTCATTTTCGCGAGCAGTAGCCATTATTCCTCTGTTCTTAGGTAGATGGCTTAGTCTTTTGAAAATTCAATAGCATGTATTTGCTCCCCATCGACATTAATCCCTATGCGTTTGCTTGTTACAACATTGTATAGACCTAAGAAGAATATATATTCTGACAGAGACTGAACTTATTCCTTCTTTAAGCGCTGTATTTTCCATTTGGTTGTCATATATTTTAATAATTAGTTAAACAATTTACTTTTCTACTGGTTTGTTCCAGCCACCCAGTTAAATGTCCTGTAACACCTAATAACAGAAATGTCTGCATTGTTCAATCATTCTTTCTGCAAGAAAATTCGATCTGTGGTGTCTGCATTTGCTAAACCAAACGAGTTTTCATTTATCATTGAATCTGTCTTGTTTTAAATTCCTATTATTCCAGTAGTTTTGAAGCATGGGATATTACGACATATTGGCTGATATTGAACATATATTTTATTTGCCTTTCTTTGGTATTGATATCATTACATACGGGGGTAACTTGCAAGCCATTGTTATTCGTATATTAAGTTAGATGCGTATCCCTTGCGTTTACCTTCAGCAGTTTGCCATTGCTTTCTGAACAACATTCGCTCATAACATTGTTAAAAATCTTAACACAATGCGGTTCGCTGTCAAATGGCCTGCAGCTATTTTGAAAGCCATATGCGGGATTGCGTAACGCTTTCGCCACCCCTTCTGCTACTCCTTACGCCACCCCTTATGCTACTCCTTACGCTTCCCATGTCATTGACACATAGATATATGTTGCTCCGGAATCTTCGAGGTCATTGAAATAATATGAGAAATACATTCAAAGGTAATGGTTAGTGAGGAAATTTCAATTTTGTCTTCAATGAGGTATTGTCTTGTTGAAACGGGGGAGGGGGTGGAGGTTCGAATCTCAGTGGCACTGAAGCTTCCAATGTCTATATTGTCTCATGTGTTCTTTAATCTTAGTTTTATTTCCTTTCCTCACTATCAGTGTCGATCAATGTCGGTGAATTTATTTCTAGTATCCAAGCAGACTAGGAGTTAGAAGTGAACTGGGCAGGAGTTCGGGACTACTTAGTATCCAAACGATACCAAACAGGCGTAACTGCCTGTCACCGTGGGGTAATATTCCTTACAATCTCCGTCTTGTCTCAACTTCACATTGAAATACCTTTAATGGGCAACATCAGTAACTTATTCATAAGTCATTCGTTTTGTCATTTAAGGATTTTACGCGGACAATTATAATTCAGACATGTGAAACAATTAATTACTAACAGAGATAAATAATGATAAGAAAATACATTAGCAGATAACGGTGTCATCATCATCATCATCATCATCATCGTCATCATCATCATCATCATCATCATCATCATCATCATCATCATCATCATCATCATCATCATCATCATCATCACCATCCATCCATCCATGCATCCATGCATCCATGCATCCATGCATCCATGCATCCATCCATGCATCCATGCATCCATGCATCCATGCATCCATCCATGCATCCATGCATCCATCCATGCATGCATCCATCCATGCATCCATCCATCCATCAATCATGCATGCATGCATCCATCCATCCATGCATGCATGCATCCATCCATGCATGCATGCATCCATCCATGCATGCATCCATCCATGCATCCATCCATCCATGCATGCATGCATGCATGCATCCATCCATGCATCCATCCATGCATCCATCCATCCATGCATGCATCCATCCATGCATGCATCCATCCATGCATCCATCCATCCATGCATCCATGCATCCATGCATCCATCCATCCATCCATCCATCCATGCATCCATGCATCCATCCATCCATGCATCCATCCATGCATGCATGCATGCATCCATCCATCCATCCATGCATGCATCCATCCATGCATGCATGCATCCATCCATCCATGCATGCATCCATCCATCCATGCATGCATTCATGCATCCATCCATGCATGCATGCATGCATCCATCCATACATCCATCCATGCATCCATGCATGCATCCATCTATGCATCCATCCATCCATGCATCTATCCATGCATGCATGCATGCATGCATCCATCCATGCATGCATCCATCCATGCATGCATCCATCCATGCATCCATCCATGCATCCATCCATCCATGCATGCATGCATCCATCCATGCATGCATCCATCCATGCATGCATCCATCCATGCATCCATCCATCCATCCATGCATGCATCCATCCATGCATCCATCCATCCATCCATCCATGCATCCATGCATGCATGCATCCATCCATCCAATGACAATGACAGAAAAAGAGGAAAGAAAATTCACAACAACATAAATGAGATTCCTGAG